>PVKN010000924.1:0-60643 GCA_004027915.1 Capromys pilorides
GGGGCCAGCGAGATGGTTCAGTGGTCTAAAGCGCCTGCTTAGGAGGGCTCAGGCAACTGCGGGGACTGCAGTTCGATCCCCGGCACCACATGCTGCGCCAGCGCCACCACCAGGGCAGGCTGAGCCAGCCACAAAATGAATAAATAAAGAAACAAACAAACACAACAAGCAAACAAATAAATAAATAAATAAAAATTAATAAAGGGCTCGCTTCAAGCCAGGCATAGTAGTAGTGCACGGCTCTGACTCAGCACTCAGAAGGCTGAGACAGGAGGATCATCCAGGGGTTTGAGGCCAGCATGGGCTACATACTGTTCAAGGCCACCTTGAACTATATCGTGGGACCCTATCTGAAAAAAAAAAAAAAAAAAGCCTCCCAATGAAATTAAGGCAAAAAAAAAAAAAGAAGGCTGCTAACAAAGTAGATAAAATAGAGCAAGCTGAAAAGAAATAGAAGGGTAGGAGGTAAAAGCACAAGGAGGAGAAAGTTTATTTGCTTGGCTTTTGTTTTTGTGGCACCAGGGATCAAACTCCAGGCCTTGTACTTGGCAGGCAGATGCTTATGCCACTGAGCTATATCCCCAGGCGCAAAAAGGAAATTTTGAACAGGTTTCTAGAACAATTCAAAAACAAGTGGGAAGACTTGAGAAAGGAGTAAAGGACACTAATGGCCTTACCATCAAGCATTTGGAATCATTAGTACAAAAATAGCCACTGGCCAGGGATTTGGCTCAGGGGCACAGCACCTGCCTGGCAAGTACAAGGTCCTGAGTTCAATTCCTAGTACCAAAGGAAAACAAAAACATCCACAGCTGATAAAATCCCCAGGCTTTCCTGCCTGAAGCTAAAGTCACTGCCCAGCAATGAAATGGTTCCTGTTAGAAAGATGTGGGACTGAAAAGTCATGTGAAACCCTCTGTCTGTCTGTCTGTCTGTCTGTCTGTCTGTCTGTCTGTCTGTCTGTCTGTCTGTCTGAGTTACTTTCTTCTTGATGGGATACCATACTTGGCACCCACCAGTTAGGAGGAAAGGTTTATTTTATTCAGCTCACAGTTCGCAGAGGCTTCAGTCCATAGGCACCTGGCTCCAGGCAGGGCCGAATGGCCCAGGAGTGCCTCAGAGGAGAAACAGCCCATGGCACAACAGGCAGGAAGCAAGGAGGCTCCCTTCTTTCCCTTTTTATCCCACCCAAGCAGGAGGCCTATCGGCTGGTGTTGCCCACACGCGAGGGCATCGCATATGTTTGATTCAGACATCCCCCAAAGCCCCATCTATAACCATATGAGACGTTAAGGGGGACGTCTAGATAGAAACTATAACTCTATGTATCCATCTACTATTTCTTTTTTTTCTTTTTTTTTTTGTGTGTGTGTGCCAGAGATTGAACTCAGGACTTTGTGTTTGCCAGGAAGGTGCTTATGCTGTTGAGCTATGTCCCTAGCTTTATCTACTATATTTTTTGAGAGACAGTCTCACTACACAACCCAGGCTGGTCTCAAACTCATAAGGATTCTCTTTCCTCAGCCTCCCAAGTGCTGGGATTACAGGTATATAATCCCACATCTGGCTTTCAAATGCCACATCTGGTTTAAAAACATCTAAATGAACCAATATATCTTATTAGAAAGTTACAATGGTAAACCTTATGCTAGACATATTCCACCATGACGCCGTTCCACAGCCTGGCCTCCCACCGTCCTCGCCTCTCCCTTTCTTGCCAGATCCTCTGGGGCTGTGCTCAGGGCTGGCTCTGAAGCTGTACCACATCACAACGATGCTTCGTTGTGTGACACTGACAAGCGCCCTGCCACCTCTGGCCTCAGCTCCATGATAGCTGATGGAGTCTCCCTGCCCCATAGAATCCTGGCAGGGTCATAGCTGAAGCCCTGGAACCAGGGGAGGCCTGAGCATTCTTAGGAACTGAGGGAGACGCCAGCTGGAAGTCACCATGGAGATGCAGGATGGTAATAAACACCCCTCATCCCCATGTCCACTCCATTCTGGAGTTTACATGACACTCAACCCACACCTCCTTGACTCTCCCACTTTACAAACATCCGGGGGGAGCCCTGCTCTGTGCCTGAGAGGAAAAGGAGGGGTCATGCAAGGTCAGAGCTGGGGTGGGATGGCTGGAGAAGGAACATGGCACAGGAGGGCACAGCAGAGGACAAGCCGAGAGGCAGAGGGGGTCTGTAGGGGCCCTGGGTAGAAGCTTAAGGGGTCACTCCAGCTTGGTGGGGGAGGGAACGGTCACTCTGCATGGAGAAAGAATTGTAGGAGAGGCGGGAGCCATCTGTGAGGGGTCCCAGTGTTATGGAACAGGGGCATCACAGAGGTCACTGCCTCTACTTACCAGCTAAGAAAATGGGTTCACAAGGCAGGCAGAGTGTGCAGACACCAGAGAGTCTCTGGATCCAGAGTTAAGTCCTCGCTCGATACTCAACAACTCTGAGCCAGCCGGCAGGAACTCGGGGCCACGTCGCCAGCATGTGCATAACTCAGCTCTCAATTTTCTCTTACAGTGGAGGTACAGGGACGACAAGTAATTTACCCAAGGTCACACAGCTAGGAAGTGACAGGGTGTAGGCCAGGACAAGCCAGCTGGGCTCCCCTGCACTGTGTGGGCTGGGAGCTCAGGAAGTCCCCAGCAACAAATGTCCTGGGCACCTGCTCTGTGGCCTCAGGCCATGCACACACCCTCTCTGGTTCTCAAGCTGGTTCATGAGACAGGAACACAAAATCTCCCAGGATCCTTCTCTCCCAGTCTTCCCGCCCTGTCCGACCCCACAGACACTCCCAGAGAGAAGGCAGGCAGGCATTGGAGAGGGGGGAGATATAGAGAGTTAATAAAGAGATCAACCCTTCTCCAGATCCCCACAGGATTCCTCTGGGGTACTGTGGCGCCTGAGCTCAGGTCCCCAGGGACAGGGCCTTATTTAGAAAGTGTCTCCACAAAGTCTGAGTCACCAGGGCCCTGGGTGGCCGGGAAACCACAAAGCTATCACATAGCACTGCTCAGGGTGGTAGCTCCTGCCCCCTGGTGACTTCAAAACTCAGCCGGCTCTTGGGACCCAGGCCTAGGATGGGACTCGAAGACCCCTGAGGAAGGAACCATGCACCTGGAGGCCACCTGGTACCACCGCCAGGGTGACAAGGACTATAGTCTTTACACCCACCACATGAGGCACTGGGGGTGACTCGTAGCACCCTCTAAGGACACTGCCCACAGCCTGGTCCTCTTTCTTGGACACCTCTCCAGGCCTGGAAAGCACAGCCAGGTGTGGCGGTGCACCCCTGTCATCCTAGGACTCTGGGAGGCTGAGACAGGAGGATCTCAAGTTCCCACCCAGCCCGGGCAACTTGGTGACTTTGCAACACCGTGTTGCATGATTTAAAAACGACTTTTAAAAGAGCTGGGGCTGCAGCTTGGTGCAAAGGCCTAAAGGACACACCTTCCCAACACCCTGCGGAACATCAGCTCTATTCCACCCGACAGTGTGGGGATCCCCGGCCCTGCATGCCAACAAGTGCTACCTGCACAGTACCTGCTTCTGAGGCAAGAGCCACTTCATTCCGGTGGTACTGATGTGCCGAGGAGGCACACTGCAGGTCACCCTGGGGTTGTGGCGCTGGGCTCCTCACCGCCCCCCCCCCCCCCCAATGCCTCTCCCAGGAGCTTGCATGTCTGAAAGCCACTCCCTGCTTCCTGGGCTCTGTCACTTCTGCCTATCCAGATCCACATCAGGAGTGAGCCTGATGTGGGAGGTATCTGGCAGGGAGGTATCTGGCAGGGCTATCTCGGGGACCACCTTGGGGTGGCCCCTATGGATACCCCAAAACCCCCAAGGCCCCAGGAGCAGGGCAGGATGGTCTGTGACTTTGGGAAGAATGCCCTGTGCCGTAGTTCTGGGAGGCTGTAGTGGCCCTGCCTCCTGTCCTGGCCGTTCCACTCCTGTGCCATCTCCCACACTGCCATGGGCAGGCCTTCCCGTCCATCACTAAAACACAGCGGAAGTGTCAGTTTGCAGGGCACACCTGTACTGCCAGCTCCTCAGGAGGCCGAGGCGGGAGCCCCCTTGAGCCCTTCCTCAGCCTCCGGAGAGCTGGGTTTACAGCCCTGCACCACCGCGCCTGTAAATGCCCTCTACTCTTGGGACCCACACAAGTCAAGTTTCAGGGTGTCTCATAGGCTGCAAAAACCCACAGGAGCCCTGACTGTCCCTCTTTGTATAAAAAAGTTAAAAAAAAAAAAAAAAACCAACTACAATGCAAGTATTTTATTATCGAGTGACTGTTATTAGCTTTTTTGTCTGGGCATTAATAGTTCAAAAACTATACACCAAACCCAGGCTTTTCCACCTAGTTCTGCTGTATATTTTCTGAAAAACAAAACAAAAAAGAAGAGGAAAGAGAAAAAGAAAATATATCTGTATTGAAAGAATTATAAGCCAAAGTGCGTCTCTCTTGCGTCATCCATATACACACATTGCACCATACATAAATAATTACATTGTAAAAATGACTCCATAATTACAAGTATAATATATATTTCCATATAATATATAAAACTTTATATTAAATCTAGGTAGATGCTATCTGGGGGTGTGCCCGGGCTGGGGAGCCAGGGGCTATCTGGGGTGGTTGAGCAGGATCTCAAGCCAGCAGGGGCAGGAGGTGATGAACTGCCTCGAGTAGCTGGGGCCCCAGCCCTTGGCGAAGCTGATGCGCACGCTGTTGGGGTCGTAGGGGCCGTCGGTGGCCTCAGGCTCGGCCGTGTGCTGCAGCAGGTCTGAGCGAGCGAAGTCGAAGGCCTTGATGGAGTAGCCCGGCGGCACTTTGCGGACGACAAGGCCGCGGCCGCCACCGCCACCACAGCCGCCGGCGGGGGCGTCCAGCGTGGGGGAGTTGACGAAGATCGGGTGCTCGCCGCGGTTGTAGGCCCACACGCCGTCGGGCTCCCTGCTGAGCACAATGCCGAAGCCGATCTTGCTGCGCGTGCGGCGCACCGACTCGCTGCGCGGCTCCAGGTGGAGCTGGCCCAGGCAGAAGCCGCTGCCCTGAGGTAGGTCGTAGAAGATGCTCACGGCCTGCTCCGACACCGCGTAGAGGCGGCCCACGCGCGTCCGGTGCTCCCAGTACGCCACGCTGCACCAGTGGCTCGGCTTGGTGGCGTCCGGAGACATGCTGGCGTCTGTGGGCAAGCAGAGGGCACCGGTTACCAGGCAGGGCCTGCTGCAGGTTGGGGCTCAGGAAGGCTCAGGGGTACCTACTGGGCAACCTGGCTCCCTCACACACACAAAACCAGCGTCAGCTGCCACCCACACCCAGCTGCCACCTGTGGGAGCGTCACTCGTGCACATATTCAGGGGGAGCCCGTGGCACCAGGTGCCTGCACCTGCTGTCACCCGTCCTTCTGCCTGTGAGGCCCCACTTGGTTCTGGCCAATGGCCCCTGTTCTCCACCACCCAGGAACCCCTTAGTCCAGGGCATGGAGATGACGACACAAGCCCAAGAGAAATGACCAGGCTGGCGGGCACCGGGCCTGTCCCACCCAGTGGGCAGCCAGACCCGCCACACTCCAGAGCCCAGGCTCCTGAGGCAGAAAGCAGTGCCACGCCAGCCTGACCACTGCAACTCCCAAGAATCCCCTCAGTGGGCCCAAGTGGGCATGACAGGCCAGCAAGCCCTGCCCAGAGGCCACCAGGGACAAGATGGCAACAGGCATCCTTGAGCCAGGCACTTCTTCGCCCATTTCACAGGAGAGGAAACTGAGACTCAGGCTATGCCCCTCCCTATAGCTGCGCACTAGCCCCCCACCCCACCCCACTATCTGTAACCAGGTCTGCTCCCCTGGGCTGTGAGTCAGGGAGGAGCTGGCTGGCCCCATCTATGGGCTCTCTTTGCAGTCCCTTGGGAGAGTGGTCACAATGTCTAAGTCTCCTTGGGCTTTGCGAGGGTTGTCAGCCAGCAGAGGCCATGAGAGTCAAAGTGCGTGGGGGTCCCAGGAGATGGGTACAAACTAGGGCACCACCATCAGGGCTTCCAAGGGCCCCACCAGTCCACACATCCTGATCTTCCCTCTCCACGAGACCCAAGCCCAGCCTGGACCAGGACCTCTCAGGGATGGAGATTTTTTTTTTTTTTTTTTTTTTTCCCTGAACCTACATGATCCTGGCTGGCCTTGAGCTCGCTATGTAGCCCAGGCTGGCCTCGAGCTCTTGGCGATCCTCCTGACTCAACCTCCCTAGTGTGGGAACACAGGTGTACACCAGTCCCTGCAAGCCCTCTGAGGACACAGCCCGGTGACCTCACTGGCCTGAGTTCCTGACCGAGCTCCCAAGTTCCAGGCAAGTCTGCGTCCCTGGGAAGCTGCTCAGGCCTGGGCAGGGGGAGGTTCTGCAAGGAAGAGCACCCAGAGGGTGGCCTGAGGGGCTCTCAGATGAGTCTAATGTCTCAGAGGAGACAGAGAGAGGCTACCCCTTGACCAGGGGCATAGCCCGGATGGACTGCTGGCTGCATCCAAGCCTCAGTTCCCTATAGAGAAGGGGACAGCTGTGTCACCAAATGCCTCACTCACCCAAGCTCTCTGGGCACTTTCTGGAAACTTCGGGAGCAAATCAGCTGGGTGCAGCACCTTTTCATTGATCCCTGCCCCCTTCCTTCTCCCCTTAGAAGGCCTAGGAGCCTTGGGGTCACCATGGTCACCGCAAAGTCCCTCGCCCAGCACCACAGCGACACAAGTGCTCATGGGAGGAGCTAAAGAAGGGACAAATGACTCTGTCCCCACACCTGCACCCACATGGGTCCTGGGATGTCACGCAGTGTGTTCCCACAAACTGCCAGGAGGAAAGAGGCAGTGCTCCCAGCCTGAGGTCCCCCACAGTGCTCTGCACCCACAGCCTTGGTCACCACTCAAAGGACGAAGGGACAGTGGCATGCAAAGAGACCATGTTTCCCTTCTTGGGCTCCAGTCTGCAGTCCCACCACCTCCCACCATCCTCAGCCTAATTAGGAAGCAGCTCTTTAATCACAAGTAAAACCCAGGAAGCCAGATGAGACTGCCCGTGACGTCAAAGCTGACTGATCGCTGCCCCCTGCTCAGCCCAGCCAGCTTCCCAGTCCTGTCCTTTGGCCCTGACCAGGCTGGTCACCACCTTTCTCTGGCCTCAGTCTTCCCATCTGCACAACAAAGCCATACTAACTTTCAGTTCTACGTGTCTGAGATTTGATGAATGTTCCCCACAGCTCTGGTCATGACACCTTCCTGCAAAGCAGCTCGGATGTCAATGGACAGGAGGATGGACCCAGGTGTGATGGCATGCACCTGTGACCTCAGCTACCTGAGAGGCTGAGGCAGGAGGATCTGAACTTCCAGTCCAAACTGGTTAATGTAGGCCCGGTCTCAAAATAAGAAACAGAAAATAAGGGCCAGCCAAATAGCTCAGTGGATTAAAGTGCCTGAGAGCAGGCGCAGAGGCCAGGAGTTCAATCCCCGGGCCTGCCACAGTGGCCCTGCCCCTATAGGATGTTGAGACAGCAACTGGGACTGTCCCAAGACAGCGTGGTGGCGTGCGCCTATAATCTCAGCTCTTGGGAGGCTTGTAAACAGGCGATCACTATGAGCCCGATCTAGTAGTGAGACCCTAACACCCTGTAGACCTTTCCCTAAAACACACACACACACACACACACACACACAGGCTAGAGTTTTGCTCAGCAGTGGAGCGCCCTAGGTTGGATCCCAGTAACAAAGAAGGATAAATAAAAATTAGCCCCATTGACCTATACCACTCAGCAGAGAGAAGAACAAATGACCAAAACCTGTGACACTGCAGATGAATCTTAGGCACAGCCTGCTGAGCAAAAGGAGCCACACCCACAGGTCATGCTGTCGCCACTGAAGTGCAATTCTCAGGCAGGCAAAGCGGCCAGGGGTGATGTACTCTGTGTGTTAAAGGCCTCATCCCCAGCAGCATGAACAAAAAGGGGTGGGGGGGAAGAACTAGTTGAGCAGGCTTGGGGGTGAAAGGCCTGGAAAGGGGCACAAGGGAATTTCTGGGGTGAGGGTAATGTCTGGCATCTTGACTGAAACCACGGGAGCTCAGGAGGCTGAGGCTGGAGGATCACTGGGAGTTCAAGGCCAGCCTGGATTACACAGGCAGCTTCCTATTGCAAAAACCCAAAACCCAAACCAAAAAACGTTCACGTTCCACACTTGGGATCTGAGCCTTGCATTGTAGGCAAGATACCTTTGAAAAAGTTAAACAAGACAAAGTGGCCCCGGGGCACTTGTGGATCCGCAGGCAGACTCCCGTCCTGTTGGGGCCTCAGCACCGCGGCGGTGGCTCTCCCGGTGAAGCCCGCATTCCTGCCACCAGAGGGCAGTGAACTGCGGCTCGGGCTGGAGGAGCGGCAGTGGCGACAACAGGCTGCCCGCTTACAGCCCTGGGGGGGTGGGGGGGGCACGGAACCTCGCCTGCCCACCCAGGGCACCCTGAACCCGCTGTGTGATTGATTCTGCAGAGGTCACTGGGCACCGAGGGGGCGCGTGCAGTCCCTACTATGGAGCGTTGAAACCCTAGGCAAAGCCGTTCACCTCCTGGAATCAGCAGTTTTCTGTGAAAACAAAGGGCAGGAGTCTCCCTGGTCCCTGTGCCTGTGGGCTGTGGCTGCTGCTGTGTTAGTCTTGCTGCGCTGCCCTTTGACCTCCGCCAAGCAGCCGTGGGCTCACCCATCCCCCGAAAGGAACCCCACATTGGCGAGACTGAAATAAGGGTCCCCCGCCGAGCCAGCTCCCAGAGAGCACGGAGAAGCGAGATGTGGGTGCTCAGAAGACCAGAGGTTCAGTGACTTGCTCTACAGGGCCTAGCAAGTTGGTGGCAGAGCCAGAGAGGAGGGTGGGGCTTGCGCTTCCCTTTGCACAGAGCAGCACTGGGCCTCCAGCCCTCCTGGAAAAGTCCTTCCTTCTGTCCCGGGTCTTGCCTGTGGCTTCAAGTTCCCATCCAACCAGCAGCTTTTCATCTGTGGCTCCCAGGCCTGGGAGTAATTACCTGGCCCTGCATCTGGTTAACCTAACACCCCTTTTAAAGTCTTGTTTGCCCATTAGATAAGTAGTTTTTGTTATCAAACTTGGAGAAAAAGAGGAGTTTCCACTTAACCCTCCTCCGTCCGTGGCTTTAGGTCCCCAGGGCACTCATTAGCAGCCCCTTTCCTCCGGCTCAGGCTCGCAGGGGAGGGCGCGCTCGTTCTGGGCTGCGTGGATGGCCAGCAGCTCTGCTGAGCTAAACTCGGCCACAAGCCGGGGCCCAGCTGACCGCGTCTCCTCCTTCCGCTCCCACCCACCGGCTCCCCACCCCCAGCACCTCTGGCTCCTGGAGGAAGACCGGCTTCCAAGAGGAAGTTCCTAATCGCTCACTGCATCCCTGGCGGTCTGGTCACCGCGGCTGCTGGCCTCGCCCAGCCCTCCTCTGGGGTCTGTTCGCTGCAGGTCTGGGGCCAGGGCCCGTGACTGCTGATGGGGGCAGGGGAGGAAGGTGCTTTGCTGTCCACATGGCTGAGGTATAGGAAGCGAGACCCAGAGAGGTATGGGACTTGCCCAGGCCTCACAGGACATCGCACACCTGTGTTCTCGTTCGGACCCTGTAGAGTACAGGTTGCCAGTTTGCAAATCGCAACTCTGGCACTCATCCTTACGCAGCGCTGGGCAAGTGACTTTGCCTTGCTGCACCTCAGTTTCCTAGACTATAAAATGGAGATGGGATCTAGGAGTTAAGTGGTGCAAGCAGAGGCAGGAGGATCGCAAGCTCAAGCCCAGCCTGGACAGCTTAGCAACTCAGCAAGACCCTCTCAGAATTTTAAAAATGGGCTGGGGGCTGGGGATATAGTTTGGTGCAAAAGTCCTGGGTTTAATCTGCAGTACTGAAAACAAAAATATAAAACACAAGGGTGCAATCAGTAATTACTGGGGTACTGGATTTCAAGTGCACCGAGTACTGGCCAGCTAAAATAACCACTCCGTAAGCTAACAGCATGATTATTCCTAACATGCAGTCATATACGTTTATGCATTTAATTATTTTGGTTGCATTGACTATGCAACATGGACTCACTCTGATAGAGCATGAGGTTGTTCACACAGCTAACAACCCTGGCAGAGCTAAGGCATGCCGGCAGAGTTCAGAGTGGAGGAAAAATAGTAAAAATAAAATACTGACCAGCCATCACTTAATGACCTTTAGCAAAAGCTAGGCAGAGAAAGAAAAAGCACCAGGTCCTCCCACCCTCAGATGCCCTTTGTCATCAGCCAAGGAGCTGCAAAGCTAGGACTTGAACACCTGTCCTTCTAGGCTGACAGTGAGAACCTTTGCTTTGCCCCCATGGCCACCATCCAAGGACTACAAAGTCCCTGAGGACCAAACTGTGCCTTGATTGTCCGGTTGCACCCACCACAGGTCATCACTCAGGGTTGGGCCAACATGGGGCAGGAAGTGGGGCTCTGGGGCCGAGCAGGAGCCTCAGCAGCAGAACACGTGCCTAGCATGTTCAAGACTCTGGCTGTCAGCCCTGGGACAGCCAAAGAAAAAAAGTGGGGCATCCTTAGATGTGGCAGGATTGGCACCTCGGCCCCACAAGGTGCTGCCCATCTTCTGAAGGGGCATCGGGGCTTTCCGAAGCCCATGCCCTATCTGCTGGGTGTGGCCCTTCTGCGACCCGTGAACACACATACATGTAGTTCCCTCCTTGCACTATATCCCATTCCCAACATGCAAGGCGAGCCCTGGGCATGGAAACAGGTGGGGGCCGTGGGGTGCTCTCGCCACCGCATCCACTGGCCCTTCTGAGTTTCACACACCTGGAAGGCAGAGTCACCTCCATCTCTGGCAGATGCACAGGGAGGGAGCTCTGTGCCACCCTCCCTCCGCGGGCTCCTTGTGCTGCTTGTCTGCCCCTGCTCTGTGCTCCTCCAAGCCGACTGGCTGGGCTGGCAGCGCCTCTGTCAGGGAGACCTGAGACGTCCTG
This sequence comes from Capromys pilorides, assembly GCA_004027915.1. NCBI lineage: Eukaryota > Metazoa > Chordata > Mammalia > Rodentia > Capromyidae > Capromys > Capromys pilorides. The sequence goes on from PVKN010000924.1 coordinate 11,020, forward strand.
CCGGACAGGCCTGTCTTCCAGCCTCAGCTCCATGAAAGGCCCCACGTTGCTGATGGCACAGAGTACAGACCTGAGAGCTGAGTAAGGTTTCCAGGCCTTTATCTCATGCAAACCCTGAAAAGATGAACTTGTCCTGCAGCCCTGACCCAGAGTCTGTTCTGTGGGGCCTGGTGCCAGCTCTGTATCCCAGAAGCCACCCAGGGACCCTTGTGTCACACCTGGCCCAACCTTCTGGAAGACACAGCCTGTGCTGTGGGACCTCTGGGCCTCCTCCGGGAGCCCAGGTCCCCACATGCATGAGCTCAACAACAGCACAAACCACTCAAACTTCCAAGAGCCACATGGAGGCTGGCTTCAGGGCCACTTCCTCCCATCTGTGAGGCCGCTCACTCCAAAATCACAGGAAGAAGCCCAATAACTAAACCCCAAAGAAATCTGGGTGTGGCGGGGCACCCCAACAATCCCAGGAGGCAGGAGGCTGAGGCGAGAGGATCTGTGAGTAGGAGTCCAGTTGGGGCTACATAGTGAATTCGACACCAGCCCAAGGGGGGAAGCATAGAACACCAAGTACAGTAACAAGGGACAAGTCCCCAGGCAAGGAGAGACACAGGAAACAGGCAGCTTAGAATCCGCCAGGTTTCTGCAACAAAACCCTCTGAACTTTACTTCTATCCTAAGGCCTCCTTTGTCTTATCACAAAGTCAGGTGAGGATGTTTATTTTCTTATGCAGGCCCAACGCAGCAGGAGAGCTTTATTACTTTACTTCTCTGAGAGGGCTGCAGGAGACCTTGGGCCCCAACAGAGGCCGCAATGGTGAGGAGGGGTGGACGCGCCAACCCCAGCCCTGACACTGGCTCTGGTGAGTATGAGGCCGCAGAGAACAAACTGGGCCCTTGGAGGGTTCGGGCAGGGCTGGCGTGGGTGTGCAGCGGGCCCAGGGCAAGCGGCCCTGCTTTGAAGCCCCACCCTGAGGTTCCCAGAGCTAGAAAGCGAGGGGCACCTTCTTTGCTTTTCTTTTATTTCCCAAATGCAATTTAAGTTTTATTGGCAAACTTCCTGCCTCCGATTTCAACCTGGACCCAGTATAAAACCATAAAAGCAAAGTACCTCAACGGGGCCCTCCATCTCCCTGCCTCGGCCCCCAGGCAGGTGGAGACATCTCAGCGTGAGACCCCGAAGCCTGGCACCCCAAGCCCCTACCCTGGCTCTCGCCTCCCTGTGTGAGCCCCATGGGTACATGCTTGGCACCCCCAGCTCCGTCTTCAGGGATCCCAGGGGGCAGAAGTGGAGTGTGGGCACTTGGCCAGATGACCACACCTCCGAGCCCAGGCCTGGCACTACCACTGGGAGACCCAGTGCAAAATACTCTCACCCGCCAGGCATGGTGGCACATTCCTCAGCACTCAGGAGGCTGAGGCAGGAGGACTGTTGCGAGTTTGAGACCAGCCTGGGCTACAAAGTGAGCTCCAGGCCAACCTGAACTGCATAGTGAGACCCTGTCTCAAAAAGAGAAAAAAGGGGACAGTGAGATGGCTCAGCAGTCTAAAGTGCCTGCTTAGGAAAGCTTAGGCAACCACTGGGACCATGGTTGGATCCCCAGCATCACATGCTGCATCAGCCCCACCCCCAGGACAGGCTGAGCCATAAACAAAAACAAAAACAAAAAACCCACTCCAGGTACAGGGTCCTCTAGGGCACCGTTAGCTCACAGCAGGGTCAAGCTCGGCAACACCAGGGTCAAGCTGGTGACTGTGTGTTGGTCTTGCCCCCTCATACACCTGGCAGCAGCTTCCCGGGCCACCTGGACCCAGCGTCACTCTCCTATAGATAGCCTCCATTCAGCCGGACAGTGTGCGCCACAGCTCCTCTGCAACACTCTCCTTGATGCCAGCCCGATGTCTGCTACTCCTCCCAGGGACCCAGCCAGAGCCCTAACCAGGGCGCCCTCCGCAGCGGGGTGCTGGGTGGGATTTGACACAAGAGGGCTGGAAGAATGCTTGGGAAACCATCTGGTCTCTCCTGGACCCCTGCCCTCCCCACACACACAGGGGGAAAGTACAGTGCTTTGGACACTGTCCCCATCTAGCAGGTGACACTCCTAGTGCTTGGACACCTGGACAGTGAGGCAGGGGGAGAAGCACTGCCCCTCCTTGCCCCGATTCTCCGCTTATGACTGTCAGTGTGAGCTCAGAGCACACACAAAATAATGCAAACAGCAATCACCGAAGGCCCAATGGCCACCTTACTAGAGCTCTCTGGCCTCGTCCCCAGGGCAAAGAAATCCGAGGCCATGGTTTCAGACAAAAGAGCCAAAGAATGAGGTGCTGATCCTGGTTTTCCTATTTGCACACCTCTCAAAAAAAAAAAAAAAAAAAAAAAAAAAAAAAAAAAAAAAAGGGCCAGGGGTAGCGGAGCACACCTGTCATCCCCGCTCTTGGGAGGCTGAGGGAAGAGGATCATTGCAAGTTTGAGGCCAGCCTGGGCTGCATAGCAAGTTCAAGCCCAGCCTGGACTATACCGCCAGACTCTGTCTCAAAGAAAAATCAAACAACAACACCAGCCTGCTGCTATTTCACTGACCAGAGATTACATACGGCCTTTGGCGGTCACATACTACCTTACACTAAAGATGAAAATTGGGATAAACATCCCCAGCTTAATGAGGGACAGAGACAGACATTCAATTTTAAAATACAACTTGCATGAAATCCTACACGAAGGCAGGTGAGTACGTGCCAGGTCTTCTCAGAGCAAAGGTTGCTCGAATCTGTCTTAGATCTCTGGCACAAACAGGAGCGCTTTATGATACGCAGAAAGCTAATATTGACTGGAGAGATCATCAACCCGCAATTCAGTACTAGTATTTGCCATAGAGAAGCAGTAACATGAGCCTGAACACTCCCTCGGCGATGCTGTGGAATGACCTGGGGGCCCAGCAGCTTCTAGCTGCCCCCCTGGGGACCCGTCTGTCTACCATCTGGGGCCAGACTACTGTGCAGGTGACTTGGAGCTGATCGGCACCATGCAGCCCCTGAGCTGTTCAGGAAGGAGGTAGGCAGGCCGCACATCCCCCCCAGGGCACCCCGCAGAGACCCCCAAGTTCAAGCCGGGTTTCTAAGGCAGCAGGAGACCAGGCTGGCTTCCCAGCCAGCGGGTCCACTCTCTTTCACTGACAGCAACTTTGGGATGCTGTGTCCGCCTGTCCAGGGTACCTGCATCCTTCAAGCCCATTTATAAAGGCCGCTTCTAGGTTCAAGAAGGTGAGGTGACCACCTCAGAAGCCCCCACAGTCAGTGATGAGGTGGTGCCAGCTGCCAGCCACAGCCACAGCCTTGCACTGAGACGACTGTCACCTGGGTGCTCTGCTCTCTTCTTCAGTCTACGTCTGGACACCAATGGCCTCCCATGTGACTCGGGCCCAAGGAGCATTCACGAGACAGCCGCGTGCCTGGGCTTGCTTCTGCCTCAGACTCTCAAGCCTGACTGTTTAACAAAGAAGACGCTACCTCTCTCTCTGTGATCCAGTTCATAGGCCTTGTTCTCCTCTTAGAAGGGGAAGGAGAATGGGCTGGACACCACAGAGGGATGGGCCACCCCAGTGCCTTACGGGCCACAGCTGTCTGCAGCCACAGGGGCCCCAATGATAGGTGGGGTTGCCACATGTACCCCACCAAGCTGCAGGCACTGACTTGCACAGATATAAGCCCAGTGGGTTGACTGCGGCATCACTCCCTAGAACCCAGTCTCTAATATTAAATAAGCACCAACTGCCTACAGAAAAACCCTAGGAGGCAGGCACACGTGATAGGGAGGCTCTGAGACTTTAAGTCCCCTGCCTGAGCTCTTACAGCCCAACAAATCAAAATTCACACTCTACACCCCTCACTCCCAAAAGCTACCTAACTCTAGCAAGTGGCCTGCACTGCCACCCCTGGTGGTCCCTGGGGTATGACACACCTACTCCTCCAGGCTGGCTGCAGGCCACCTCTTCTCTCCTTGGGCAGCAATGGCCCTCCAGCCACCAGCTCTCTTAGATCCTGGGTGTGCTGAGGCCGCTCCTGAGTAACCCCACCCACAAATCCTGGCCCTTAAGAATTTCCCTTTCAGCCACAGGCGAAGTTAAAACTTCTCCTCCCCCTGCAGGGAGCTGCCACTCTCCTGTTCCAGATCTCCCTGGCCTGCCTGGCAGGGGGCCAGCTCTCAATTATTAATTAATCTGGGAGGCGCAGGTTGCATTCTTGGCCACTTAACCACTTCCTCCTTCTCTGCTGGTGGGGAAGGCGCAGGCCAGGCCAGGCCCTTTTGGTCACACCCTGCATCTCAAGACATCTTAGCCCAGTCTTTTTGCCACTGCTGCAAGAAGGGACACTGCTTTGCAGAGTTAAAAATAATGGCAGGAAACCCAAACACCAAGCTCTTCTTTGTTCACAGGGCCAGTGCCACCTGGGCACCACCTACACAATGAAGGTGCCAACGCGCCTCAGTTTCCTGGGCAGTGAAATGGGGATGACATCTCCTGAGCTACAACGAAGAGCTGCTGCTGCAAGTGTTGGTGTAGGAAGAGAGTGACAGGGAGCCAGCCCTCCTCTCTAGTCACTCTCAGAGAGGGAACACCGTGACTTCAGACACAGACAAGAAACAATCCTGCAGCCAGCAGGGTGGGGAAGGCACCACCGGAGAGCGGGGCACCGGACCCCGGCTGGATGCAGGCAGCGCTGGGCAGCTAGGTGCATGGGGGCGGCAGAGAAAGCTGCAGTGCAGGTTAGGGTCTTCCTGGGGATAGAAGCAGGGCTTCTTGTAGTGGAGCCATAACTTCAGGAGACCTCTCCATAGAAAAGCACTCAGATATAGGTAACAGCCATGCGAGGTAGCCCAGTGCGAGCCAACTTCAAGGAGAGGGGCCAGCCCAAACCCCAGAGCTGCGCTGCACCGACTTGCTAGGTAGTGCGGAGATCCCTCGCCATCCGAGGACAAGCTAGGAAGTGCGGCAGTATTGATGCCCCACTCCAGATGCCAGCGGACGAGTGTTAACGTGAAGGCTTGGGCTGGATGCCCAAGGCGCACCACTGTGAGCCCATCTACTCGGGAGACTGAGGCCGGGGGAGCCCAACTTCCCAACTGGGCTGGGCAACATAGTGTGACCTTATCTCAGAAAAAAAATGAAAATAAATAATAAGCCACCAGATCAGAGGGCATAAGGCCAGCAGCAAGTGAGGGGGCCATAGTAAGGGTGAACGTCTGATGCTGGTCACCTCCGAGGAATACATTTACACACCCACAGCGCAGCCACTCGGGCTCCGCACCTGCAGGTGTGTCTGGGAAGGGTCTCCCAGCCTCACATGCGTGCTTCGCCTCCACGCCTTAGAGATTCCTAGGAGCTGTGCGTTGATCCCCAGTCTTTCTATAGCACTGGTACCTTAGGCAAGGAGGGACGCTTTGATCTCTTGGCTTCCCTCCCTCAACCCCAGCACCGACCTCCGGATAAAGCATGCACGCGGCCAAGAGAAATCAGGGTACACACACAGTAAAAGCGCCATTCATTAGGACTCCAACTCAGAGTTTGCAACAATTCTGAAAACAGCTGGGTTAAAGTGTTAAAAAAAAAAGTTTTGATAAACATGCAAAACGTAAGTAAGGCTCTGGAGGACTGTTTATCCTCCTTCCACTGAATAAACAAATGGCAGACCAATTACAAATTGCACTTATCTGTGCACTAAAACCAACCTCCGGACGACCTCAAACAGGAAATGTGACCAGCCGGTGAGCGTCACAGTTTGCAATAAATGACAAAATGCTGCTTTCTTAAAGTCGCCTTCGCCACCCCCCACCACCCAGGCAGCCTGTGCTGGTGGAGGACTCCCACAAATTGCCAGCATCCTCCATGTCTGGAAAGGAAGCCCCTGAGCCCTTCTCTGGTAGCCGGTGGCTATGCAGAAGTAACCGCCACCCTTGGCCCCACACACCTGGTCACCTCTGCATCTGTCCTAGAAAAGCGGCATTTGTTTCCTCAGGTGCTGGGCCAGGGGACAGGGCTGGCTCAGGTACTTCCAGGGGAGGGCGGCAGGGCTGCACAGCCCCAGCCCTGTGCAGAAAGCCCTCCTGCGTCAACAGCAGTAGGTGAACTAAGGCCACCTGTCTGTGGCCTCTGTGATTTCCTCTGGGTCTCTCCCTAGGAGGAAGCAGGGTGTCCTGCTGGAGGGCAGCCAGGGATAAAGCAGGTGAGGGGTCCAGGCATGTGGGGTGACAGGAAGAGGCCATCAGGGGTGCCCCGGGGCTGGCCCGACAGCAACAAACCGCAAGACCCCAGAGAGGTAGGCAAGAGGCCAAATTGGGAATACCAGGGGCTGAGCTAGCTTGGTGTGGCAGCCCTGCCAAGTCGGGAGGCAGCACTGCCAGGAGACTGGCAGGTTCCGGCTGGGCGGGTCCCTAATGGCACTGAGTTGGGAGCAACAACCTAGGTCTCTGGTCACGTGAGGGCTGGAGCCGAGCCAGGGAGACCTGGAGCCGCCAGTGTCCCCAGGGTGCCCCTGTCCTGGCACTGACTCCAGCCCTGCAGACACTGGGCCCCTGTGGAAGTGCAGCCCCTGTGGGTGGCACGCTGACCAGGGCAGGGAGTGGCTGCCCTAAAGAGTGTTCCTGTCCCTCTGCCCTCTTCCTCTTCTTTCCAGAGCTGCTCAGAGCGGCTAGTGGAGACTGCAGCCCAGGGCTGTGTCCTCGACAGGCATTTCTGACATGTCCCACTTCACCAAGACCACAGAAGACCCATGGTGAGAGAACCAGGCTGGGGCAGGGATCCCACTGCAGGCAGGTGACAGTGCCCTGCTGTGTCCTTTGCAAACGACATGCCCTTTGGGGGAGGGATGGGAGCATACCTTTTTCGCCTGGGGCTTCAGAAACGCTATCAGCACAAGCACTAAGGTGGGCACTTGCCACCTATGTGAGCCCTGCCACCCAATGGACATCTGGCCCTGGATGCTGCAGGTGCTGCAGCCTGTGCTCCACCAGCCGCACTGCCCAGCTGGAAGCATCCTCAGCCAGGCGCTTGGGATCCAGGCCTCCTACAGTTCAGCCCTCTCCCTCTCGGAAGCACTGACCCAAAACCTGACCCATCCATGGGATACACTTATTTGTCAAGACCACTAAGAACCACTTCCGAGCAGGTTGCCCTTGCTGGAGTCTGACCATCCTGACCTTCCCAAGAGCCCCTCACATGCAGCCATCGGGAGCCGCCTCCTGCTCGCCTGGTCCAAACACGTGGAGCTCCACCCGGAAACCCTGGAAGCAAATTCCCTGAAGGGAAAGAGTGGGTAGGATGTTTTCAAGAACCGCACTCTTTGTGGCTTTGGTCTCCGGCCAGCAGCGGTTCAGCTGAGCTGGGAGCAGAACCTTTGCTCGGGCCTCAGGACTGAGCAACGCCTGTCAATGCCTACTGTGTGCAAGGACGCAGGAACCCAGGTTCACCCAGGAATGCATCACTCCGCGGCGAGGAGAAAATAACAGGGGAGTCAAAGGAAAGTGGGGAGGCTCTTGTTTTTGCAAACATCATTCTTTCTGGTCAGTTCCCAGTTATTTAGTGGGCTATACACATTACCATTTCCCACATACCCAAACAGCCCTCCCTCCCCCTGGAAGAACAGCACAAACACCCTTGTTGCTGGCCCTGCAGCAGGTGAGCAGAGCCAGCAGGCACTAACCACAAGCCGGTAGGGTAGCCCACTCGCTCAGGGCTTCTGAATCCCTGCCTTGCTGCTGCCTCTGGAGGGCCTCTGTGGCCTGGGGCATCTGCCCAGCCCTAGTGTGTGGATGACTGCCTTGGGGTGAAAGGAATGCACCTCTCTCAGAGGGGCACAAACTAAGAACACTAGTGCTGGGGAGTACACTGTCAAACAGCGACATCACGATAGTTTGGAGGAGAAACCTGGTAAAGTTAGGGGAATCTAAAGGATGATTGGTAAATCAGTGAATGTCAGGTCTGGAGATTATCTGTCCAAACTGCTCTCTTCCCAGAAGAGGAAACTGAGGCTGGGAGAACTGAAATCACTTGAAGTCACCAGCAGGGTGGGGGCTGCCTCTTGGCTATGTCTGAGAACGGACCCCTGTCCTTGCTACCACCCAGCCCTAGGAATTGGGACAAATATGCCTGATGCATCCGGCCAATGTGAATTATTTTTTGCAAAAAACAGTCTGTTTGTTTGTTCTGGGGGACGGGGGTGGTGGTGGGGGAGACACAGAGCAGGGCCTTCCTCACAGGACTGTCGGAACAACTCCCCACCCCGGCCTGAGAAGAGGCCCGCCCTGGCTGGCCGGCACCACTGCTGACTCTCAGGCGAAGGATGTGCGTTGCAAAAATGGGGCAAAGTTTCCTATTCTGAAGATAACATTGTAAGACACAGGAAGTCGGTGAGCAGAGCCTGTGTTTCCAGAGCAGGCCTCTGCACACCCATTCAACGCCGAGGCAGCCACCAACCAGGTTCTTAGAGATTCCCAGGCTGCAGGGGGGCTGGGGAACAAGGGGAGATGGTGCTGGGAACTGTAGCCACCACCGCCCAGCTTACAGGTCAGGGGAGCTTCTCTGGGCCTCCAGACTCACAGGGCCTCCCACAGCAATGCAGAGGCTGCTCTCTGCACCCTGGCTGCTGCAGCCCCAAAGCCAAAGGGTTAAGAACCTGGGTTTCTCCTACTTGGAGCACAGGCATCCAGATTCCCAGGCCCCACCCCCGGAGATTCTGATTCATGGGTCCTGGGTGGAGCCCAAGAGTCTATGTTTTTAACAAGATTTAGGAGGCCTCTTTTCTGGCTCTACCAGGTCGGGATCATATGAGTACAGGGTTCAGCAGCCTGGCACGGGGCAAGAGAGCTGGCGGCCTCTGGAGGGAAGACAGGGCCAGGAAGGAGATCAAACCACATGGACTTCCTAGCATCAGACGGACGTGGATGTCCTAGCGCCTGGCCTGGGAGACAGCCGGGAAGGCGACACTCTGGAGCCACCACGTATGGCCCTGACTCAGTGTCCGGGTGTGTGAGGACAGGCCCTGGGGACACCATAGACCTCCCTGTGGGATTTGCAGTCAAGGAAATCAGTTCAAATCCCAGCCCTGCTACTTCCCGGCTGTGTGTCTAGGATGAATGGCTTTAGCCTGTCTGGGCCACAGGTTCCCTGGCTGTGAAGTGGGATCTAGGACACTGGAGATATTGAATCGCTATAGGGGGACAACATGCTAATGGCTGCCTTGTCACTAGGTGTTGTACCTAGTTCCTAGAACAATACTAGAAGAGTTATTATGTGTCCCATTTTATTGACGAGCAAGTTGAGAGAGGGACAAATGTTGGGCTTCCCGTTCCATCCAAAGTCATGGCTGGTAAGGGGTGGCACTGTGGTCCTCTGCCCCCACAGGAAGGGTCCCCACTCCGTGATCCTCGGCCACCACCTTGCATGCACAGCACTGTTCAGTCTGGGCCCAAGGAGACCAGGACAGACCTCTGCCTGCAAGGACATGGTCTCGAGTGAGCATTATAAATGGTGGAGGGGCAGTGAGGCAGGGGACAAGGGACATCCAAGCTGGTGCGATGGGAAGGGGGAAGCAGCACTCTAGATGTAGGGAGAAGCATGGGAGGGGAAGACAAGCCCTAAAGGTTCTTTTGATCTGGACCCAGAACCACCAAAGGCCAACAAAAAGCCCTAGAGGCTGACTAGGGCCAGATCACACGCAGCTTCGAATATACAACCAGGAACAAGGACGGGGTTGAGCTGCGGGCACAGTGAGCCACGACACGGCTAAGCAGGAGGGACAGGATGTGATCGGTTTCCCACACTTTGAGGTGCACACCCCAGCAGACCGGCAGCTTGTCAAGGGCGGGAACCCCACCCCATGCTTCCTCTGGGTCCCCAAGGGTGCTGCCGACTGTATGTGACTAATGCCAGGAGCCAGGGACTCTGGGAACGCCAAGTCTAGGGCTGGATACAGTGTCCAACACTGCAGACAGACTTCTCCATCTGAGGTCTTGTCAGTGACCCCGAGGAGGGGGCAAAGACACTGCTGCTGCATGTGCGTCTAGGGACAGAACTACATTCCCAGATTGGGTGCACTGTGGTAGCCATAGCCTCTGTCCCCGTCTCTGGATCTGTCACCTTCTGAGGGTGCTTATTACCAAGACCCACTTTTCTAGCCAGCTGGTAGTGTCTCTAGCCCCAATACTCTTGGAGGCTGAGGCAGGAGGGTGACCTGGGGGACCTAGTCCAGACTGTCTCAAAATAAAAAAGGGCCAGGGATATAGCTCAGTGTGAAGGCCCTGAGTTCAACCTTCAGTACTAAAAAATAAACCATGGAAAAGGAAAGTCAAACTCTCCTACTTACCTATTGAGGCGCTGGGGATTAAACCCTAACTAAGCATCTACACAGGCCGGCCACGTGCTCCCCCACTGCACTCCACCCCCAACCAAATTCTCCTTTTATTTCTAGTCATTTTGCTTTAGATCTTGAGTGTCTTCAGGTGTGCAAAGATTCTGGGTGATTGTACCTTCCTGAGAATTTTACCTTTGGTCTTTGGATGGCCTTGGCAAAAGCTAAATTTGGCCAGCGGCTTGTTTTGTAAATAAAGTTTTATTAGAACCCAACTGCAGCCCTTTTTCAATGTACTGTTGATATATGTGGTGGGGCACAGCTGCAATGCCAGCACTTGGGAGGCCAAGGCGGGAGGATCACCTGTTTCCATAACTACCATCCACATAGCCTAAAGGTAACTTCCATAAGATGTTGTCACCTGGGAAATGACAACAGTGCCTCAGGAATTTTGAGGGCATTTTGACTTTCATAGTTTAGGATCAGGGATACTCAACCTATACCTCTTTTACCTGCTTCCTCCAGGCTCAGCCTTCTGGGGTCACATGGGTAACTCTCCCCTCCGAGTTAGAATGGAAACACAGCCCGAAAGCTCGGACCTGGTGACACTGTTTTAACGCCTTGCCAAGGGGTTGGTTGTGTATCTCATTTTCATTCTCTTGACTTTTACAATAGTTAATGCTCAAGAGGGACCCAGGATGGGGAGGAAGGGGACACTTCCGCTGTCCCCTGAATTCTCAATAAATGGGCCATGGCTACCTTTATGTGAAATCACATATTAGTTCACCTTCAATAATAAAAAAGATAGGGCCAGGGAGATAGCTCAGTAGAATAAGCGCCTGCCTGGCAGGCAGCACAGGGTCCTGAGTTAATAAAAAAGAGTTTGAAATTATTAAGACTCAGGAACAAGGCTGGGGATGTAGCTTGGTGGCAATGGTGGCACACTGCTGGCCTGGCAAACACAAGGTCCTGAGTTCCATTTCTGGTACTAAAATGCCTCAAACAAGTGCACCCCCAGCCCCGCCCCCACCAGGTCCCCAACACAGCTATACCTCGAGCTCTGCTCCTAATTTCCTGTGTGATCCTAGGCCAGTTGCTGCCCTACTCTGCTCTCCACTGCCTCAAATCCAAAACCCAGAGTAAAGGACCTCTGGCGCCCCTGACAGCCCCCTCTATCCAGGTCCACGGGCTCCAGAGCCACCAGCACCCCCAACATCCCCGGGTCCGTGGGAGGGCGGGTGTAGGCAGCAATGACGGAAAACAAATATTTCCAGGGCCGAGGAGTAAACAGCACATTGGCATGGCAGGGCCGGCGGAGGAGCTGCCCGACCAGAATCCCCAACCCGTTAAAAATAGGAAAAGAAACGGTACCGTTCACATATTTTGTAAAACTAAGTTAGATCAACATCTGCAAAAAATATCCCCGTTAAACGGAATAGCAGGATTTCATTAAGTAAATTGCAAGTTGGCAGAAATTCTGAAAGAAAGGGGAGAAGCCGCGGGCCGGCCTGTAATTTAAACCTTGTTTTAGCAGTGACAGTGCGACTGCAAGAGGGGTCCTTTTCCAAAGGAAAAGGAAAAAAAAATAAAACCAAAAAAGATTTTTGGTAAAGGGGTGTCCTACACACTCAGTGCCCCCCAGCTCCACTGGCCCACAGAGCTTTCAGTCACCCCGTTTTCCCATGGACGCGACATAGGAGGGGGCGCAGCTCAGCACTGTCACCTCTAATTAGGGTGTTTTTGTTTCCTACTAAAATGGCTCGAAGTACAGAACTCTGGGAACCCTTTCCTTCCTGCAGGAGGCCTTGGGGTTCAGGCCCGCAGTGAGTTTGCCTGTCTGGGTACCCTGTATGCGAGGTGGGGGCTGGGTGAGCCCAGGGACGGTAGGGGGACAGCTCCCCACTGCCAGGGTGACCCTTCCGCCCACTTCCTGCAGGTCCTGCCCTGCCAGGGCCTCATCTCATCTCACAACTGGAGTGCCTGCCAGTGTGGTGGCGACTGCCTGTCACCTGAGCACTTGGGAGGCTGAGGCAGGAGGAAATGTTGTGAACTCAAGGCCGGACTGCACTGTATAGTAAGACCTTGTCTCAAAAAATCAAAACCTAAGCCAAGACCAGTGTGGTCTTGCAGGGGGCCCTGGAGCCCAGGCAGGCAGCCCCTGGGGGAAGCTCTCAGCTACGGACAGCTGGGGTCTCAGACAGAGCCTGGCCTTCATCCCCACCTTGCACCCCACCTCCCCGCAGACCTGGTCAGGCAGGAACCTGGCGGAGGGCTCGATCCCTGCTCTGCACTGGGTGACACCAGCCCAGGGTGGTTTTCTTCCCAGTGCAAGCATCGGAGCCCATGCACCTCTCTGCTGGTGCAAACAGGGAAACTGAGGCCTGGCCAAGGGAGCAGACTGTCCTCCCCCATGCTGGGAAACCTGGCCTTGCTTGCACATGGTTAGGGCTGCCAGTCTGTGCAGGTCCGCCCAGCAGCTGCCCATAAGCCCTCACAACTGCTGGGCCCCCGGCCATGCAGAGACCTCAAGGGGGCAGGCACCCCTGGTCTGGGCCCCGCGCCACCCTTGTGATCCTCAGGAAACCCTGGAGGAAAGACATCGCTGGAGCCAATAAGCAGCTCCTTGCTGCACAGGCTGGAGATTCCAAAGGGGGCGGGGTGGGGGTGGGGGGAATGCAGGGCGTACACAGCCTTTTCCAGGCCCAGAGAGGGAAAGGCACTCGCCCACGGTCACACACCACTGAGCAGCAGAGGAAGAATCACAGGGGAGAAGGATGCAGCCTACTGCTCAGCCCCTGCTGCAGTCTTCTCCCCTTGGGAAAGTGAAAGACATTGACACAGGCTCTCCCGCCACTCCAGATCCAGGCCAAAGCTTCATTGGCCCTTTGTGTAGATCTCTCTCTCTTTCCCTTCTTCCCTCCCAGTCTCTCTGTGTAATCCCAGCTGGCCTCGACCTCACAGTGATCCTTCTGCCTCAGCCTCCCAAGAGCTGAGATTACAGCTGTGCCTCCCCACCCCCAGGTACCCAGCACCAGAAAAGCCGTGACTTTGTGAAGGCATGAGCCTTTCAGGCGTCTGTCACAAGAACACAACGAGGCAGCCTCTCAAAGACCCTGACACCCACTCTCTGGACGCTCTCACTGTCCCCTGTGGGCCAACTGTCCCATCAGGAAAGCCTCATCATGCCACCCAGCAGCTGCCCCAGGGCCACGGCAGCCTGCTCAGACTTCGAGGACAGACAGCCCTCCGTGTGTCCGCCCAGGTGTTCACTTCCACCAGCCATGCACACCAGCAGGAGCCAGGCTGTCTAACGTGGTAAGGAACTCAACCAGTTCTCCTGAGGACCAAGGGAAGCGGGGCCGTTGGTAGCTAAATCAGGACAAAACAGCCTGGTGTGCTGGCACGCACCTGTGACCCCTGCACCCGGGAGGCTGAGTCAGGAGGATCCTTCTGAGCTCCAGGTCAGCCTGGGCTACAATAGTAAGACCCTGTCTCAAAGAAGTAAAAAACAAAACAAAAAACCCACGTAAAACAAAAACTAAGAGCTGCCATTCAACATAAGGAATTCTAAATTAAGCCTTATAATAAAACATGTCTCGCATAGCGGGTTCTTACAGAAAGAGTGGAGGTAAAGGCCAGCCGGCCGTTCAGGACCCAGCTCTACTTCTGGCTGTCAAAGTCACCGTGTGCCCTGAGAAGTGACCAGTGTCTTTGGGGCCACTACCTCTTCCCAACAGAGGGAGGTCTGGCCTGGCTGACAGCCAAGGCTCCTCCAGCTTGGCCACCCTGCCCAGGGGCCTGGCACCCCAAGGTGCTGGGGACGCAGCTACAGCCGACTTGCAGTGGGTCCTGGCCTCCTCCTCCTCCTCCAGGGTCCTCCTGACAGGGCACTTGCACGGTGCCTGGACCCTGGCCCCCATCCATCACAGGGTCCAAAGAGCTGCCAGGTGTGCAGAGCTCCACTTCTCTCGGTGGGAGAGGCCTCACGAGGGGGCGTGCCACCTGTCACCCACAGGGAAGAGGCACGGAGTGCGCATTTCATGGGCATCCTGCCCAGTCAGGGGGCAGATGGGCCAAGCAGCTTCGCCGGGACCCACTCTCAATTCTATACTGATATTAGACATGAAATCCCCCCAGATCTCAGCCCTCTGGGTAGAGCTAACTCGGCCACCACCCTCCTCCCAGCCACCACCCTCCTCCTGGCCATCCCAGGGCAGGAGGAGACACTGCTGGATCACACTGCTCCCCAGCAGGGATTGAGTTCACCCAGGAGCCGTGCTGTGTGCTCAGCGTGGGCAGTGCCTGACTCGGGCTACCAGGCACCTGTCAGCCTAAGCACAGGGTGTCTGGGAAACAGGGGGCATCTGGAGAGCTCCCAGGGGTCCAGTTCCACTGCCCATGAACTGGCTCCAGCGCTCTCCATCCCTTCCCTTCCCTCCCCCACCCGCACCCCCTAAGCCGCCTCTTCCCTTCTCAGGATCCACTCCTAGGAACACCCAAGTGAGGAAGGCCTCCCGGGCACCGAACTCGTCCTGCTCTGGCCCAGCCCATTTCCTCAAGAGCCAGAAAGGCAGCAGGAGCGACTGCCGCTGTTACCTGCTCAGGGCCCCTTCGCAGGCACAGGCCACGCTTCCAGGAAGTGCCCACAAATGGAGCAAAACCAGGTTTGGATGAGTCCCTCTGAGTGTTCCGTGGCCATAGGGAATGTCCCCATCTTCAGCAGAGAGAAAAGCACTCGTCTTTGCCCAAGGTACCCAGGACCGGTCAACATCACCAAGTTCCTTCCCCACAGGGAACAAGCGCCGGCACCAAGAGGTCTTCCAGGCATCCTGATCTGACGCCTGCGTCTCTCTGAGAAGTTTGGCTGTGGTGGAACCTGGTTTCCAGCCCGTCCAGGGGCAGGGGGTACAGAAGCCCCCTGTGCCCCTCCCCCAGCAGCTCACAGGGTGCCCTGGACAGCATAGGTAATCAGTGCAGACCCTTGCTAAGAGCACTATGCAGGGCTGTGTGCACTTCCGGGAGAACCTCGAAGGCCAACATGGCCAGCACCAGCCACCGTGTGTCAAGATGAGCCTTCCCTTGGTTTCTACAGAACCAAGCCCAGCTGCCAGCAGACCCACGTGGGCTGCACTGTCCCAGCAACTGCACAGCTTGACCGTACACAGACTAAAGCTACAGGCAGGGGTGTGGTGGCGCATGCCTGTAATCCCTACACTCAGGACTCGGGAGCTCAAGGCCAGCCTCGGCTACATACAGAGCAAGACACTGTTGCAAAAAGAAGCTCCTAAACTCAAAAGATTTTCCCTTGCAGAAGGGGGTGCCCCACGGAACTGGCCTCCTTGGAGGGCCTTGGGCCCGACAGGCATCAACTAGCCAGCCTACCAACCTCCTGGAGGCCCCCTAAAGAGGCCTGCAAATCACTGCTCCTGTCCCCTGGTCTACTGGACCCACAGGCCTCAAGTCATTTTAAGCAGGAAGGCTAAATAGCTCAGCAGACTAAAGCACCTGCTTAAGCCGGCGCAAGGACCAAGGTTCGACCCCCAGCGTCATGTGCCAGGTCACGCACTGGGGTGCACTGAGATGGCAACTCTGACACTGGGCATGGTGGTTTATGCCTGTAATCCCAGAGCTTGGGAGGCTGAAAACAATAGCATCACTACAAGTCCGATCTGTGTAATGAGACCCTGTGGGCCCTGCACTAAAATACATAAAAGAAAAAAAAAAAAAAAAGCAGAAAGGCACAACCGACACAGCGGGGGAGCCCAGGAAATCAGGGTGGTCAGTAGGCACATGAGTGGTGACAAGTCAAAAAACGAGTCTTAGAGAAGCCGTGAGTGGCCCAGGTCTCCATGCATGGCTCACGCTGCTCATCCTCGTCGCTCCCTATGGATTTACAAGGAGAGGGGTCCCCAGTCCCAGGGATAATCCTGGGCAAAAGCAAGCGAAGGAGCAGCTCGGCCCCCACCCCCACAGTGCCCCTCGGGGAGAGGCAGGTGGCGGTTCAAATACCAGCATCCGAAAGATGAAAGTATGTGATTCAATTAAATGTTGAAATAGTGTTTTCTCATACTAAATCACCGAAACGTCTGTGCATTCCTTGAATTTCTCAGGGCACTGTTCATTTTTATTTATTGTTGTAACCCAATGCTCTGAGCAGTGTGAATAGTGCTATTTGAAGGAAACTTGTTTTGCACAGGGGAAAGTTGTCCCGGATCTCTTAAAAGGTTCATTATGTGCGTTGTAGCACGGCGCTGTGAATAATCCCCGGATGATATAGACAAGGCTTACTTTCCATTTAGCATTATATTTTCTACCACTCAGCAAACAGCTCTTCCATACAAACTCTTTTGATGTTCAATTCCTCTCCGAGCCGCTCCACTCTTCTCTGGGCCTACTTCTTATAGAAGAAAAAAAAAAAATCACCAAGCACACATTTTTTCAATTAAGCCTTGCTTGGTGCCAAAATATATGGATCCCACTAATAGCCATAAGTAATCTTAAGGTCTTTTCCCCAAATATTTTGATTATTTTACAAATCCCCCAAGGAATGCGTGCGCTCTCCGGGTGATTTATGGAGCCCAGGGAGGTTCACGATTAGGGGAGGGGCCTGGCTGCCCCAGGGAAGTGGGGATGTGGGATATCCTTGTGCACCCCAGTCAGTGACTTGCAGGAGTGCATGGGGGAAAGGGTGGCTTTCAAGTAAGATCCAGGACAAGTGACAGCCACAGAGAACCCCGATGCCCCATCACCCCACCCCTTGCGCATGGTATGGTCTGCATAACCTCTATCAAATTTAGACTTCTCATTTACCAACTCCCTCCTACACCATTTTTTTAGAATTGCGCAGTGTTAGGAATTAAACCTTCTCCCTGAGCTCCATCCTCAGCCCTTTTTCTTTTTATTTTGAGACAGGAAGGCTTGGGGAGATAGCTCAGTAGAATAAGCACTTGCCGGGCAAGCGCAAGGGCCTGAGTTCAATCAGTTCTGAAAAAAGAGAGAGAGAGAGAGAGACACACACACACACACACACACACACACACACAGAGTCACTATTTGTCCATCTTGGATTCGCGTTTGCAACCCTCCTGCCTCAGCCTCCCAGAGCACTGGGGTTAACGGGTGTGCAGTTCCAGGCCCAGCTTTGTTTTTGTAGAGAAAAGGAGGAGCCATGCGGTTAGCTCCTCGGATTCTGGCCTCCCTATGAATATGTTCAGCAAAGCAGAGGGCAGTGCTGCCACGGACAAATGGGAGGCACCCACGGCAGGGACACTGCCCAGCTCCCAGACCTGAAGCCACCCAGTCCTGTGGGAGAGGCCTGCAGGGTCCACTGGGGCAGGAGGGCCAGCTGTCACAGGCAAGACCACCAGGTGTGACAGGAAGGCTGGCCCCTGGCCATTCCCGCCCCGCAGGCCTGGCCTGTGACCCCACACTCAGGTGACCTCTGGCAGAGCTGAATTCTCCCTGCTGCCAAGTGAACAGATAACAATCTCTGCTCCCGCTGCCTGGATCCTCCCGGGGAAGATCAATTGGATCAGATAAATTAATTGGATTATACTTTGTAAAAGGAAAATCAGGCTGAAAGGAATTTTGTGTATTAGTGTTGTTACTCCAATAACTGACATAGTAAATGTCCAAAGGCTCAATATCCCGGAAAGTAGCTTCAACAAACTCTCTCATTTAGGCTTTGGAAGGATATTAACCCTCTGCTGCCAGCAACCCCCCATGCCTGGCTCATGTCCCCAATTCTGGGAAATTCGGTTCCAGGAGTACTCTGTAAATTTATACTCAGGGACCTATTGGAACGCCTGGCGGGTCCCTGTAAGTGGCTTCTCATGTGAACAAATAAGACACTTTCTTCAATAGCTGCTGTTAGATTAAAACTTGTCCCGGATTGGCCATGACAATTAACACTCACCAAAAGCCCCAAATCAGCCACAGGCAAAGTATCCAAGCCACAGGGCAACAAATGTTAAAATACAAAACCCACGCCTATCATCCCATGACTCAGGAGGCTGAGGCAGGGAGGCTCGCCACAAGTTTGAGGCCAGTCAGGGCTACACAGTGAGACTTTGTCTCAAAACGACCAAAAAGATGCAGCACAGGTGGCCACTGTCCCTGCCTCTCAGGGCAAGGGCCGTCCTGGAGCGGAGCGGCATTTTCCCTGAAGAAACACAGTACTTTATATAAGCAATCGTGTACAGAGCCTGTGTCCGGCCCCCAGCCCAGTGCACATCCAGAGAGGAACTCAGAGCCGCAGCGGTGGAACAATAGGCTAAAGTCAGGGTCCTTGAGAAGAGGGAACAAAGCCCTGGCCGGCCAGGGAGGGGGACCTGAGCTTCCAGCAGGAGCACATCACACACGTCGCGCACGTCCAGGGCTGAGCCCTGCAGCCGGGCAGACGAGTAACACAAAAGGAGTCACCGAGGCTGCATATCTGCCCTGTCCCTGACTCCTGGCTGGTGCAGCACTGGTGACACTGTTCTCACCTGTGCAAGAGGCCTCGCTTGCAGTGGCGCCTCAAGGGCAGGCAGAGGCTGGCAAGACCAACGCCAGCACGCGCTACTCCTGCCCCACACAGTGCACCTCTTAGGGCCTACCAGCCCGGCACCAGCACCAGCGCCAGCACCCAGCCCACTGGCTGCACCTTCTGCCAGGACCTGGCCTTTGTCTTTGGCTCCAAGCTGGCTGAAGGAAATGGGGTGCAAGGGAGGGCTGGGGTCCTGCCCCATGCGCTGTGGGAGGACTTCAAGGCCCCCTGCTGGATGGTGCCGGACCTTCATGGAGGGATAGAGGACAGACAGAGGGAGAGCATCGGCCACCGCCAGCCACCCACTGGCTCCAGGCTGGGCCTCGGGCAAGGTCCTCCAGAGCAAGGTGGCTGCTGCGCCCTGCACCTGGCACCTGAGCAGGTGGGCGCTGGGCTCAAGGTCCCCTCAACACAGAGCAGCACCAGACCTTGAAGACAGAGTGAGGCTGGAGCAAGAGTAGCAGGAAGGGGTGGGGGGGCTTCTGGAACTGGAGGGGGACAGGAAGGGACTCACTGTGAGCCCAGGAAGGGGCCTGGAGGTCTAGAAGAAGGGGTGTAGGACCCTGAGGGCCCCGGCGGGCTAGAGCTCCAGAGTTTAAAAGCAGGATGTTTGGCTGAAGCCAAATAAACAATTCACAGCCTTATTCAACACAGCAGGGCACACTGGAGAAGCGGGGTCACCTGATTTTCACACTGGGGGCGGGGTCATCAGCTACCTTGGAAGCTGCTGGGGTGGGGGAGGGGAGTGACAGGGACCAAGGCTGAGCAGCTGACCCCGAGGTTACCTGGGGGGCTGGCGTCTTGCCAGGGACTCTCTGCCAAAGGAGCCCAAAGGGATCCCCAAGAGCAACAGTCTCTTGAGGAAACTGAGGCTCACCCATGGACATCCTGAGGTCAGGGGCTCCACAACCCCCTAGGTCAATGCCAGTGGTCAACAACTGGATTCTGGGCTTGGGGGTGCGGATAGCCAGGAGCCAGATACAAGTCTGGCTTCAACTTCAGGGAGCTGGCCTTGGGGGGTGGAACCCTGCCTGCACGTTCAGGCCACAGGGTGCTGCCAGACACAGGGCACAGCAGTGGGTGTAGTGGATGTCAGCTGTCCCGCCACCATCCCTGTCCCCTATAAGGACAGATAGAAGCCACTTGAGGACAGCAGCCTGGTCCGTGCATTCCCCAAGAGCCTGGCCCCAGGCAGGCTACACTCAAAACCTGGGAGGGGACTATTTACCAAATGCCTCCCTTCCTCTGGCAGGAAGTCCTCCCAGAGCAGCGGTTTTTATTTTTTATTTTTTTTTCCAACTTTCTGGGCTCATGGTTTGGAAATTGCAAAGGCCTGTGAGTTACAGGATCCTGGCCTTCCCCTCCAGGCTGCTGGGAGAGAAAGCGGATACAGCCTTTCCGGAGGGCGCTGTGAACTCCACGAGCGGCCTGTGACCCAGCAGCCCACTTCTAGGAATTCATCCCAAGGAAGCACTAGGGATGCACACAGACGCGTGGCCTAGGATGCTCGCCCGGTGACAGCGTGGATGGCCACTGAAAGAAAAAAAATCACTACACCACCCTTTAAGACCAGCCTAAATACACCCTGTCTAGGGCACAGATTACCCAGAGTCACTAGAAATCACACAGAATCTGGGTGGATCTAAAGAAATGTCCGCTATGGGGGCTGGGGAGATAGCTCTGTTGCACAAGTGCCTGCCTGGCAAGTGCAAGATCATGAGTTTGAACCCCAGTCCTGCAAAAAAAAAAAAAAAAAAAAAAAAGAAAAAAAAGAAATGTCTGCTGTATCAATAAAAGGAAGGTGGGGGAGCTGCGTTATGGACTTTCTTTAGCCCTCTTCCTCCCTGTGCATTTCATGTTTGTAAATAACATCTTTACTGTTCCAGCTGGGCAAGGCAGCACACACCTGCAATCCCGCCACTGGAGGAGGCTGAAGCAGGAGGATCCCAAGTTCAAGTTCCACCAGGGCAACTTACAGAGACTAGCTCAAAAATACAAATTTAAAAGGGGCTGGGAATGTAGCTCAGTGGTAGACCACTCCTGGGTTGGCTCTCCACTATAGTCAAAAAGAAAAAAGTAATAGTGGTAATATTCCAAGTTATTCATAATAACACAACTATTTGCTTTCAGGGTGATAAAGTTACAGATAATCTGCTTTTAAAATGTTCTGCAGTAATCACGTATTACTTCTTAAAAACAAATAGAGGAACTTCTGGGGTGAGCCTGGCCCAGCTTCCTCAGGAATTATCTGTACCAGGAGGCATAGCGGTGAGGTACAAAGCTCCCTTTTCACCCACAAATCCTCTCTCCAAGATCACACCCACTTTGAAGCTACAGAAACTGACCCCACACCTGCCCAAAGATGCCCACTCCCTGCCCTGGCCAACGTCTGCTACCCTAAAAGACTGCAACAACATAAGCTGCTTTGTGGGTCTGCCTTTCAGGAAAACACCACCATCACAGGGTGATGGAGCCTTCTAAGAACAAACTCTCGGCCACCTCTCTGTGTGGTAGTACAGTTCTGTGAGGCCTGGCTGCTGGGCACATCCGTCCATCCGTCCATCCACCATCATCCATCTGTCTACTCAACCAGCATCTATTTATCCACCCACCCACCAACCTATCCAACCATCATCTACCACCTACCATCCCTCCATCATCCATACCCCTCCAGCCACAATCCACCGACTCATCCATCCATCCACCCATCATCCACTCACCATCCATTCAGTCATCTAACCGTCCATCCACTGTCATGTGTCCATCCACCACCATCACCCATCCACCTGTCCATGCATCAATCTGTCCATCCCCCACCCCCACCCCTGTTCACTCACTACCCTGGGCAGACAGTCTCCACACTGATTGGAGAGCAGCAGGACCCACCGAAGGCCATGGCTGGAAGGCCAGGTGATTTCACAGACACCAAACTGAGCCCCACAGAGGAAGGCCAGATGCCACACAGGGTCACAGAAGAAAATGTCTCAGAATGCAAGAACCCCAAGAGAGCCCTGCCATGGCCCACACCCAGGACTAGGCTCTGTGAGTGGGGCAGGGCTGCGGAAGGGTTGCGGACGGCAGGCTGGTCATACAGGCCAGCGCCTCGGAGTCTAGTGTTGACCGTACAAGCCAGAAGCTGCCCCAGAAAAGGAACAAGCCAACCAGCCACCATTCCCTGGAAATAGGGTCAATCACGGCTAAGTCCCACACTCGGGGACAGTGATGACTTCCAGAGGGCCACCTAGACACCATGGGACCTCAAGACTACAAACATAGCAGACTGTGCAGAAGACTTTGTGTAGGGCCTCACTGCCCAAAGAGCCACCAGACACTGTGGGCCAGGGGAGCCACCTATGCTGTCCCCGGGGAGCTGAAGGCACTGGAAAGACCTGACCCACATCAACCAGATGGGAACTCAGTAACTTGCCCCCACTCCAGGACTCTGAGGCCCATGCAAAGGTCTGCAGGGTGAGTGGGGCCTAAGCCCCTGAAATCATCATGCATCTCTGGGTTGAGGGGTCCCGTGGGCCATCACTGCCTGGGCTGCTCAAGATCCCAAGAACCCCAGGCTCAAAGTGTGGGGTGCGTGGGGTGGGGTGGGGCGGGGCCTCTGTTGCCTTGAAGGCTTCAGGGAAACATCTGGCTCCCTGAAACTTGGACTCTCAGCAGGTGAGCCCTCCCAGTCCCCCAGGGCCATGTCAGTGCCACGGGGACAGCACTCACCCAGCTCCCCAGGGGCAGACACAGCAGGGCACCGCCGTGGGCCATTAACCTCCACTTTTTCTTTATTGTTCCCAAAACACTCCTGGCCCAAACCAAAGGTTCTGATTGGATGGGCCCAGGCCTGGGAATCTGCATTCAATGCAAGCTTCTGGGGACACATGGGCCAGCCAGGTTGGAACCCTCCACCAAGGACCCTGTTTCTACATAGCGTCTGCGTTCTTTATCTTCATTTCTGGACCTGAATCCTCAGAGCACTGAGCCACATCCCCAGACCCTTCTTTTTCTTCAATTTTACTTCAAGATGGGTTCCCATAACATAACCCAGACCACCTCAAATTTGCCATCCTCCTGCCTCAGCCTCCCAAATAGCTGGGATTACAGGAATACACCCCTGTACCCTGTCCCGCACTGAATCTGAACGTTTTACGTTTTACAGGTCCTCTCGCCCAGATGGGGAGACTTATTTTGCAGATGGGAAACTAAGGCCCAGAGCAAGCAAAGGACTAAAGCACCTGCGGGAGGCAAGAAAGAGACACAGGAGCTTCCCTTTAGGGTGGGGTCTGCCGCAGGCCACGGGCTCAGCTGGCGTGTGTGGCTGACCCGCCGCCCAGTGAGGGGTCCGAACGCTGGAGCCTGGCTGCCCACACAGCCAGCACACTGAGCAAAGGCGTCCGCCCGCTCCCCACCTGGGCCCTACGGAACCAGAAGGCCAGAGGAGATGGAGATTTTTTTTTATTATTGTTATTTTTCAAATACGAATTATTTCCAGCCGGAAGGCAGCAGGATGAGGGCCATTGCGGGCCTCCGGCCGCCGGCGCCCTGCCAGCCTCGTAAACGTCTGGCAGCTGGAGAGCCTCAGCTCACGGCTATCAGAGCCGGCTCCTTGCTGCCACCGGTTCCCTGCTTGCCAGCGGATGCGCCTGTGTGTCCGCGGCTCTCCGAGCCACCGTGCAGAGATCCGGGAGTCATGGGGTGTGGGCAGAACTTCAGGGTGGCCTCGGTTTCCCCCAGGGACGCGTGGGCAGACGGAAAGGAAGCGAGCAAGCGTGGTTCGTTTCTAAGTAGCAGAGGCGAGTACGGCTGGGGTCAACTGCTGCCTGCCGGGAGGCCCCTTCCTGTGGGGCCCGGGGAGGTGATGAGACTGGAACTCACTGCAGACGCTCAGCGCGGCTCCAGCCCTCCCCAAGTACCTGCCAAGCGCCTGGCACAGCAGCTGGCACCAGCCCTACGCTTCCTTTCTTCCCAGTGACCAAGCAGATGGGCCACTTTTCTCAGCTGCATCTTGTACAAGAACCTGAGACTAAGAGAGATTAAGGAACCTGCCCGTGGTCACGCAGCTAGCGAATGACAATGCTTACACTAAAGGTAGGACTCAACTGGATGTGGGGGTGCGCACCTGTGATCCCAGCCCTCCGAGAGGCTGAGGCAGAAGGGCAGCAAGTTCAAACCCACCCTGGGCAATTTAGTGACACCCTACCTCAAAATTAGAAAAAAGGGTTGGCTGTAGTTCCGTAGTACAGCCCCTGCGTCCACTCCCCAATACTGCTAAAAGAACAGAAAAAAACTGAAGAAAAAGCAAGCAAGCCCTGCAGGCAGCAAGCACCAGGGGTCAGAAGCACCCCTTTCCCCACCTTACTGTCTCCAGGTTGTGCACCTTGGAAAACCAAGGGGTCAGGCCTGGTACACCCTCCGCCCAGACAGAAAAAAAATCCCGTCACATTGCCAAGAAGAAATGGCTGGGTGCAAGGGTCGGCCAGATAGCTCAGTGTAGATTAAGCACCTGCTTAGACAGATGCAGGGACAAGGGTTCGATTCCCAACGTGCCATGCCAGCCCCGTTCCCACGGATGCTCTGAGACTCTCTGAGACTCCGACTGAGGCTGGGTGTGGTGACATGCGCCTGTAATCTCAGGCCTTGGGAGGCTGAAAACAGGAGAATCACTACCAGTCTGATTTATGTAGTGAGACTCTGTATCAAAAACATTTTAAAAAGAAGAAAAGAAAAAGGAAGGGCTTGATGCAAAACCACATACAATTTTTATACTTCTAAACATTTTATTTTTGTGGTATTGGAGATCAAACCCAGGGAGGGCTTTGTGCACAGGAAGCAAATACTCCACCACTCGGGCGGCAACAAACGCAGTGTGTCTCGCTACATGGTTTAGGTTGACCCTCAAGTCACTCGCCACAAGCTTGAACTGGAGGCAGTTTTCCTGCCCCAGCCTTCCCAGTGCTGGGATGACCGGCATGTGCCACTACACCTGGCTTATGTGATTTTAAAAATAGCCAAACTATCCTATTAGCAGCAACTGTCTGTGCACCACTGAGCTCTGAAAGTTTGGTCTCTGCGTTTCCTGATACTTTTTTCTGCTTTCCAAATTTTCCAAAATGAGCCATATTCTTTTTTGAAAACAAAAGCCCACAGGTTGGACATAAACCCCAAAGCAGCTGCTGACAGCGCCCTCCTGCCCTTCCACCCTGGTCGAGGGCCTGAGACCTGCACAGCTGCAGCCCTGAGCAGCTTCCACTTGGTTCCACTCCAAGCAGGGTGCAGACAGACACCTGGGGAAGGTAGGGCGCTCTCTCCAGGAGTCCCATCAACATGCCAGGCGTCCAGAGCCACCTCCAGGGTCTGGAAGGTGGCACGCTGGAGCTATCTACACCCTTAGCTGCCCACAAAGCGACACAGGGTCCAAACACCGCACACAGACTACAAGATGCCACAAAAATGTTACCAGCCTCCAGCAGAAGGCACCCGGCCAGCTGTAAAGCCTGCACCTGTTTCATCTCACTGCTCTACCTGCCAGCAGGCCACCTGCAGCCGCTCTCCAGCCCCAGCATGGCCACGCCAGCTCTTGGAGTGGCCCTCTCCCTGCACAGAGCAGAGTGACTCACAAACATCTGGATGCCCACGATCCAACGCAGAAAAGTATTTCTAATATGCAAGGTGAAGCCAGGCGTGGTGATACACATCTGTAACCCCAGCACTCAGGAGGCTGAGGCAGGAGGATCTCTGCAGGTTCAAGGGCAACCTGAACTACACAGTAAGACCTTATCTCAAAACAAATGAAAATCATGAGAGGTGAGGACAGAAAGAAAAATGTCACTTCTATCACCCTGGTCCAATGTGTCCTTGCAAGGATCATCTGCCCCCCGCAAGAAGCCAGGCTCCCCAAGGAGAGAGGCTATTTTCTTTCTCTAGCCATTAATATAAAAATAGTTTCACTGTAGACATTTTCTTTTTCTTTATTTAGCGTTTGAGACAAGGTCTCCCTCTATAATTCAGACTGACCTTGAACTCACTACATAGCCCTTGAACGCAGCGATCCTCCTGCCTCAGCCTCCAGAGTGCCAGGATCTCAAGTATCCTTTGTCAGTTCAGAACCCTTTGCTACCACCCAAAGCACAAGCTCCAGGTTTCCTCCCCACTGCTCCCTACACCCCTCCCCCTCTGGGTCCCCACTTCCGTGTTTATCCAGAGGGTGGTTCTGGGAAGTGGAGGCTCAGCCCAGGCAGCCGGGGCTTGGCTCAGGGCTCTGCTCTGCCACATGGGCCTTTTTCCACCTCTCCGGGCCCAGAGCTGGCATTGCAAGATTTCCTGGCTCATTTAATTCCCCCCCCCCGCCTTTCACTCAAGTTTTTATAAACCTGTTTACCTTTAAGCTGCAAAGAACCCTGGATTCCAGGTGAACAGAACTTGAGAGCCAGTCAGGAAGCAAAACAGTGGGCAAGGGGGATGGGACAGGGGATGAGGACGAAGGGGTCCCCACTCCCCCCACAAGATCCTTCTCCCTCGATTCTGCACCCAGGACCAGGCCGCACAGGCACTGCACACAGAGAAGCACAGAGCCAGCAGCAAACGGGGCCAGCGCAGCCTCACCCGCTCCTGCTCAGAAGCCATGCCCTTGCTTAAGTCCACGCCCTGGGACCTGCAGAGGATGGGGGTGTCAGGGACAAAAGCAGCCCAATAAGCAGGTCCAGGCCAAGGGTTCGCCATGGCAGGAGGCCAGGAAAGAGCCTGGGACACCAAGTCCAAGCCGGGGACAGGGGCTACACCTCACCAGTCCAAGCCGGGGACAGGGGCTGCACCTCACCAGCCAGCAGCAGGGCATGCTGGGAGGATGCTAAGTCAGGAGGAAAGGAATCAAGCTCTAAGGTCCTAAGCACGTTCCTAGGCACAGCCAGGCTGGGACTTGGGCACTTCCAAGTGGCAAAGCTCCTCTCTGCCCCAGTTATAGCTAAGACATACTGCAGAGGCTCTGATGTCAGCAGTCTGGGGGGTCTCTACTGTGTGACCCCCAGCAGGAAGATGCCACCACGACCCTTCTTCAGCATCAGTGAATGACCATGGCTCCCTATCACTCCACCTGAGTATGAAGCTCAGTACTGCCACCTGGAAGACAGGAGGCCCAGGTACTGTCATAAACACTGCAGGAGGCCCAGGTAAAAATCTGAGTTCCCACAGACAATATGGGTCCCAAATAGTGAGCAGGACATATTTATGGTTTGGTTTTTTTTTTTCCGGTCATTGTGACACAGAGTCTCACCTCGTAGTTCAGACTGGCCTAGAACTCAAGGCAGCCCTCCTGCCTCAGCCTCCCGTGTGCTGGGATTACAAGTGTACTCCACCATGCCTAACTTGTTCCTTCATTATTTAAAATGCAAATGCAAATGGGCAGCCCGTATTTGCATTTGCTCCAGCTTGCAGCCTTACACCCAGGACCACAGTACTTGAGTTCCCTGACTCTCAGTTTACCCTTTTGTTTCAGCAGAATGCGGTAAGTGTGGGGAGAGCCAGCAGGCATGCTTTGGTAGGAAAATCTTAAATAATTACCACGAGAACTTTGGAGCCTACACACAGTGCAGAAGGAACAGTAACAATACGCCCAGGCAGGAGAGGCTGTGGTAAGATCTGCCCAGGGCCGCTCCTGACCCCCGCTCCTGGAGGTCTGGGACTAATGCATCCCAGATGCCCTGCATTGGGGAGAAGTCCTGGGTCGGGTGACCATGCAGCCCTGCTGTGGTGTGTGGTGTGTGTGAGCCGGCATCCTTAGGCGCAGGCCAAGGCAGCTCAGTCCCATGCCCCCGCTGCCCCTTCCCCTGGGGACCCTCTGTCCCATCCTCCAGCTGCCCTCAAGTCCCCCGCTTTGGCTCTGCTGCTGAGAAGCCGCCCTACCCACTCTCTCCAAGATCAGACCATTGCTACTCCACAGGGCGTCCCCCATTTCGTCATCTGCCTGCGTGTTTTGGCCAAGGCCTCTGAGTGGCTCCCCCTACACATTCATCAGGGGACTCTGGATGACACAGACAGTCCTTCCTCAGGGTCGTATCCCCCTTCCCCCTCCAGAAAAAAAGGCTTTGGCAGAAAAAGAACAGTAAGTCCTGCCATGCTTGAGGACAGCTGCCGGGGCCAGCCAGGTGGGCACTTGGCCATTCGCACCTGCGCATACACAGCCCTGGGCCACGGCATGGATTTGGTGGCCAGCAGGGTGCAGCCACCCCGGCTCCCCCTGTTCGAAGCTAGAGGCGTGGGACAGTGTCCCAGCCAGAAGCAGGAGTGTGCTGTGGACAGACCCAGCCAGCCGTGGCTGTCCTGCTGGCTGGAGCCCCTGCCGGCCTTTTGCCTGGACCCTGTAGTCCCGCTAGGGCCCAGCCATATGGCCCACCTCTGTGGTGCCTGCTGCATGCCAATCTTTTAAACACTGGCCAAATGCATATACCATAAACCCGGGCCACCTTCCCTCCACTGCTATCAAGCTTAAAGCTTGGTAATGTGAGGTACATCTTCATGGGACAGCTGTCGCCACTGTCTGCTATCATCCCAATGGCAGCTGTCACCCCCACCACTCCTGAGCTCAGATATGACCAGGTTGGAGCCTCGGCTCCCTGAGTGACAGCAGGTGAGGGGTGAGGGGTGCCCCTCTGGCCTCCGGTGTCTCCACCTGTGAAATGGGACCGGAACTCAGGTGTTTGGGAGGCAAAGCTAAAGAAGCACTCTGGGCCCAGGCTGTCCAGGACATCAGAGGGGAGAGACGACCATGTCCCTATCCTGGGGCCACAGCATCCCCTCCTGGGGTGTCCAGAGTGTCCTCAGATCCCTGTTCTAAACCAAAGACTTACAAAGAGCTTTAAACTCCATGCTCCATATTTCTGGGTACGATCGGCCGAAATTCACATTTCAAAGCCATTACCCTTCAAAAACAGCCCAACTTGAACTGGCTACTTCTAAGGGTGAGCACTCTGGAGGAGGCCCGGGCCTCTGGGCTGCAGCGCTGAGGCTACCACCTGCTCCAACTGCCTCTGCGTCAACAGGCGGGGCTGTGCTGCCCTGTCCTGCACACAGTGGGGTTACAGAGCTCAAGGACAGGCCCCAGCTATTTGCAACCCCAGGCAGGTGACTTGTCCTCTCTGATCCATAAACAAGGGAAGGTCGCCTATGACAAGACCACCACTGTCATCTAAATGCCCTAATGTGCAGCTTCTGTGAACACCAGGCTGCCTGGCATCCAATCCAGCTCCTCCACACTTGTCCTCAGATAGGAATCAAACCTACCCACTGAAGGACAAATCCACAGGGCAGGGCCAATATTCCCCACAACCCGGATGGGGCAGGGAATGGGTTCTCCACTTTCTAACCCTTTCTCTGAAACACAGCCTCCAGCCCCCAGTCCCCAGCATCAGCCCCAGGGACACAGGTCACCATATAAAAAACCTGAACCAACCCCAATGAGCTCAAACTGAACAGTACCACACGAGGCCTGTGTGTTGAAAACAGATCCCTAGATTCAGGGCACCCCAATCAAAACCCCAGCATGCCCTTTTGTAGAAGACAATGGGCTCATTCTAGAGTTTACATGGGGACTGGGCAAGGGGTGGGGGTGGGGGACGGGTGCACTCCTACAGCCCAGCACTCTGGGAGGCTGAGGCAAGAGGATGGCAAGTTTGAGCCTAGCCTGAGAAACTCAGCAAGACCTTTTCTCAAACTAAAAAGTGGGGAAAAAAAAAAAGCGCTGGGATGTAGCCCAGGTCAGGGGTTGCAGCCCCACTGTGAAAAAAATTTGAGAAAAAATACATACATATAATTTATATGGGGCTATAGATGTAACTCAGTGATACAGCACTTGCCTAGCATTGCAAAACCCTGGGTTCAATCCCCAATGCTGCAAATATGAAGAAAAAAAGAATTCACATGGAACTGCAAATACCTAGAATAGCAAAACAACAGCAAAAAAGAATAAACAAGGGTAACTCATACTACCTGGTTTCACTCACTTTTTTAAAAAAGCTATAGTAATCTAGACCATGCAGTGCTGGACAGACACACGGACAATGAAATAGCACGCAGGGTCCAGAAAGACAACTACCTGTGAATCATCACTTGGGTTTGGACAAAGGAACCAACAGAATTCCAGACAGGAAGGTCTGGGTCTTTTCTTTTCTTTTCTCTTCATGTATTTAGTACAGAGCCTATAGGGTCTCACTACACAGATTGGACTTGTAGTGATCCGCCTGTGTTCACCCTCCCAAGCGCTGGGATTACAGGAGCGTGCCACCACGCCCAGTCTCAGTCAGCAGCTCAGCTCGCCCTGGGGGCTGGGCTGGCAGGGCACACTGAGGATTGAACTCTGTCACTGTGTCTGCCTAAGCAGGTGCTTTAATTCGCTGAGCTATCTGGCTGCCCCCCCCGCCCACTTTTTTAAATGTATTTTTGTGCAGAGTCTCACCATGCAGCTTAGACTCATAGTGATCCTCCTATTTTCAGCCTCCCCAGAGCTGGAATTGCAGGCATGCATCACCATGCCCGAACTCAGTCACCTGTTTGGTGTGCCCAGTGGGTAGGGTCAGCATGACATGTGGTACCAGGGATCCAACTCTGGTTCCTGCACTTGCCGAAGCAGGCGCTTAGTCTGCTGAGCTATCTCGCCAGCCCTAAGTCTGAGTCTTTTCAACTAATGGTACCTGAATGGCTGGGCTTTCATATGCAAAAAGCAAAAACTTTTCTTAAAAAACCTAGACTCACTCCTTCTATGATAAGCTAACCCACACGGTTCATGAATATACATGTAAAATCTAAATCTAAAATTTTTAGGAGAAAAATTTTTGTGAGTTTTGCTATGCTCCTCCTCGCAGGAAACAACTGATAAACTGAACTTTAGTAGAATTAAAACCTCCTGTTCTTCAAAAGACTCCACAAAGAAAACGAAATGATGAGTCGCAGATTGGGAGAAAAATAGCTACAAAACACATCGCTTGTACATGACTGATGGACAGAACACATACAGAACTCTAAAATCCACTGAGAAAACAAAAATGGTGCAAAGATTTAAACAGGAAGTTCACCAAAGGAGACACAGAGCGCGACACGGTGCTACACCGTCAGTCAACGGGAGATGCAAATGAAAGCCATTGCCTATGGAATAACTCAAGTAAAAATACATGGGCCACACCACGTGCAGGGGAAGCGAAGAGTCTAGAAGTCCCACGCGCTGCTGTGAGAATGCAACATGGCATAACCACTTCGGAAAACAGTTCGGCAGGTTTTAATAAAGCCAAATAGGTAAATCTTGCGCCACACACACCGAAATTCTACTGAGTACTTACTCCAGGGAAGTGAAAACCAGGTTCACGTAAAAACCTGAACACAAATGTTTTTATAGTGGAAAAGGAAAGAAGGAAGCAGCCCAAAAGTCCACCCGCACGATCACACAGCTGAGTCTCCAGGCAACGAGGAGACGCAGAGGCGGAAGCTGGCCACTCCAGTCAGCACCTACAACCCAGCGCTCCGGGAGGCGCGGCTAGGTAGGAGGACGGCCAAGTCCAAGCTTAGCACCGGAAACTTAGTGACTCTGTCTCAGAATGAAAAAGAGCTGGGGGATGTAGTTCAGTGTCCAGTCCCCACCATTGTGCCAAAAAAAAAAAAAAAAAAAAAAAAAGTAAAGTTAGTTGTATCAAAGCCAACTTGCGGGCTGGCCAGATAGCTCAGTGGATCACCGGACAGGGATTGGATCCCCCTGTGCAGCGCTGGCCCCGCCCCCGGGGGGGGGCGCTGAGAGTGACTGAGGCTAGGCGTGGTGCCCCCACCCCCTGTAATCCCAGCGATGGGGAGACTGAAAACAGGAGAATCACTTACGAGCCCCGATCTGTGTAGTGAGACCCTGTAGACCTTGTACTAAATACATAAAAATAATGAAATAAAATAATAAAAAAGGCTATTTGCTATATAATTCTATGTGTAGGATATTCTGGAAAAAGCGAAACTACAGAGGCAAGACTCAGGTCACTGAGTGTCAGCAGCTAGGGGTGGAGTAGCGGCTGACTACAGAAGCACACCAGAAAATGTCGGGGCTCAGGGAGTGCACATGGGTTCCCCCTTTATATAAAAGCAGCACCGGGGGAGGGGGTACGGGGGCCTCGCACCCTGCCACTGAGCTCAGCCCCGGGCTTGTTCTCTGCCATCATGGGTGACAGTCACGTGACCACCCGAATTCCTCCAAGCTCAGATGTCAGAGCAATCTCAAGTATGTAGAGCGCATCTGAAACCAAAAGAGCAGCAACAGAGGCGGCAAAGCTGGTGCTGAAGCCAGGCTGCAAGCTCCGCAAGAGCACGTGGGGACCCTGCGAGAGCACATGGGGACCCCACCAGCCCAGAGAGAGAGACAGAGTGCAGCTCTGCCAGGACACAAGCTTTGCAGCCCAGCTGAGTGCGAATCCCGGTTCTGTTCCTCCTTGGCTTGCTCTCCCTGATGTGTGGCTTGTCCCCTGTGAGCCTGCGGGTGCTCAGGGATACAGCAGAGCTAAAGGACAGCAGAAGCCCTCTCACTGGGACCAGGCTAAGCAACAGTACCATGCCCGCCCCTCACCTGACTCCAGCTGGAGTCCCATCCTTCCAGGCACCGACTCCACTCCTGCACAAGGTGGGCTTTACCAGGTCCCCAGGACTACTGTTTCCTGATGACAATCCCAAGGCTGAGGCAGACTCAGGGTCTGGCCAAAAGCCACTCACGGCCTGGCTGGGGATGCCACTGACCTGTACAGCAGCCACAGGACACGAAAGCCAGCAAGCAAACGCTCAGAAACGCTATGCAATATCCTCAGGCTTCCTGGAATTGGAAGCCCCCATGCAAATCACAGGAATTAAATAAAAGGCAAAGACTCCTGGGAAGGGCAGAACCTGACAGGCCTCTGGCCCAGACTTCTCCCCAAAGGCCCGGTCCATGCCACCATCAACCTGGCATTCCCGAAGCTTCCTTCTAAGGGGAGCCCCGTTTGTATCACCTCTATCCTGGTGACAGGACAGAGGGCCTGGTGCGGGCCCATCTGGGATCTGGGGCCTGCGTTTTTCTGTGAACCTAAGTCTTGGCCTGTCTGGGGTGTGTTTGCTTAAAGGCCAAGTGTTTTCCCTGCAGCTTGGGCCGCCCCCTCACTGGCCCTCTGCGGCCTGGCCCTGTCTACAGCTGGGGGCTCCCGAAATGCCGACAGTCAGCTGGGGCCACCTTTGATGCCCGCCACCTCCACACTTCAATGTCGCTGTGTGCACGGCTCCTTTAATAAGTTATTTCCGTGGAAAACCCTGGTAACTTGGTCATGAATCAAACCTATAAACACCTCGAGCCCATCAAAGCACCCAGGGGGGGTTGTGCTTCCCTTACGGGAAGTCGTGCGCTGTCCCCTGGCGTGGGCGCAAGCCCACCTGGGCCTCAGCCAAGTCGCTGACAAATCACCCAGGACACCCCCACACCCAGGGACCCAGCACCCAAAGGACACTGCCCACCTGTGTATCCTGGGGTCAGTTCTAACCCGATTTGAAGCAAGGTTTATGGCCACAAAGGCCACACCAGCCACGGCTCCCCAGTACAGGAATGCACTGTTTTAGCTACCGGTGAAAGGCCTGGTTTATTGGAAACACACTTCTCTGCTGAAGTTGAGCTCCCTTTTGCTCTTTTCTCCTTTCTGTTTTGCCCAGGGCCTCAGCAGAGAAGGTGCAGCTACAACTCTGCCCTCACAGTGACAGAAGGGAGTCTGAGTCCAAGACCCCTCTGGGGCCAAGTGGCAGATAGCACCCCACATGTGGACGGATGTCTGGGGGCACTGGTGATGCTGGGCCTGTGCTTCAGCATGTCTTCAGCATGAAGACAAGGCCCAGGACTGATGCTGGGCTTCCTCGGGGACAGGAACAAAATCCCCCTAAGGGGTTTCTCACTAAAATGTCAGTGGCCCACCAGGCACGGTGACACCCGACTGTAATCCTTGCGCTCCTGAGGAGAATCACTAAGAATTCAAAGCCAGTTTCAGCTACAGAGTGAGACTGTCTCAAAAAAAAAAAAAAACGGTAACAAGATCACTAATGATAATAGGCCACAGTCGGGGATTGGCCACTCTGGCAAAAACCTACTCACGGGGTCCCCAGGCTACAGGCCAGCCTGCGGTGCCATTCCCAGGCACACACCCACGAAAAGCAAGTCCTACAGCCACAAAGCATGAAAGGATGCACACGGGACTGCTGGCAAGAGCCAAAGCCTGAAGCTCTTGACACCCATGGGTAACAGGTCAGATGGCTCGGTCCCTTAGGACACTGCCACCACCCACAGTTACACCTGGGACACTGAGTCCAAAGCCAAGACCGATCCAAAAACGCCC
The DNA here is from genome assembly GCA_004027915.1 of Capromys pilorides. NCBI lineage: Eukaryota > Metazoa > Chordata > Mammalia > Rodentia > Capromyidae > Capromys > Capromys pilorides. The sequence goes on from PVKN010000924.1 coordinate 45,247, forward strand.
CACTTCAGCTTCCCGGGCACCATGCCCACGGGAAGTTGGCACAGTGCTCTGGTACCTCGAAGCTGGAAGGGGACATGGAAGAGGCCTTCCAAGGCCATGCTGTCTCTGTATCTGGGCTACAGCAGCAACCCCCAGCAATGGTCACTTATGAAAACTGTTCACTGGTGACAAAGGACACCCATCAGTGAAAAGCTAATAATGCAGCCTGTTGTCTGAGGCCCCATTCCATCCATGCATCCAAGCAAGTCTGGGACACCCTACAGCCTATCCCTGGGGAATCCAAAAAAAACCCCATACTTAGCCACGCTCTGAGCATCCTTGGAGTAGATGAGCTTTGCAAGACGCTTAGGATTGTCTAATGGGCAAAAGGGGGTAAGAACCGGCAATGTGGACCAATAGACCCATTTCACAGATGGAAAAGTTGAGGAAGTAGGTGAAAAGATGACCTGGACATACGAGGCAGAGTGAGGACGGGAACCTGGGCCTCCTGTGCTGTCAGCATGGTGCTGCTTTAGACCTGAAGAGTCTCTGGAGCTCAGTCTGGCCTTTGCCCCAGGAGGGAGGAGGCAGCAGGGACACAGAGGAAGCTGTGCCCTCTGCACCCTCCTCAGCTGTTCCCAGGTCAAACAGCAGTCGAGGCTGTCTGGCCCCCAACAGGAACTGGAGCCCACCTGGCTTGAGCGCCCAGTGGGGCAGAGCAGCTACACCCTTCACGAATCTAGGCACAATCCCAGGACTTGTGCCAGGAACGGGGTGGACGAGAGCCACCCTTCCTGGGTCAAGCACCCCAAAAGCCCCCTGATCCTGCCTGGGGGACATCCTTCCTCCCCACCAGCCCTGGGACAAGGCCTACTCTGACTCCATACAACTTTCTCCTCCCAAGGCAAAAAGGCCTAGATAGAAGAGACCAGCTATGGTGGGAAGGGGGGAACGAGGTAGTTCCATGACCTCCCGGGCCCACATCTCCAGTGGTCCAGCCAGCATCTGTCTGCAGAGGCGCCTGGGGTACCCCGTTTCGGCCAGACTGGAACAGCAGTGCCCACACTTTCGCCATCCTCAACACGGATGCCACCAAAACTCTCATGCTCACTTCCTCCAGCGTGGCCCAGCCACTCTCAGTCCCAGCCCCTGTGAACACAGTGCCCGGCCACCTTCTCCCCAGCTGGCACAGAGGCTCCTCGCACCTCTGCCCAGCCTGGCCACTAGGCTGAGCGGCAGGGACAGGGAAGCCGCCTGCTAGGCCTGGCTATGGGCTTCTCTCCCCTTTTAGCTTCTATTTTTTTATTTTTTGAGATGGGGTCTCACTATGCTGTCCAAGCTCAGGATGACCCTCCCGCCTCAGCCTCCCCTGGGCTGGAGTCAGGCGTTCCTCACCATGCCAGGCCTTCACACTCCCCTTAGAAAGGTAACAAGGAGCCCTGGCAACTGTCACCTGGCACTCTGGGCTGGTGGCTTTCAGATCCACTCCAGACTCCAGACTTGATTTTCCAAGCCCAGGAACTTTGACAAGGGCAGGGTGGGTCCACCCTCAGGCTCAGGGCCCCAGCTCTGCAGAATGCCAGCCCTGGGCCTCACCCTCTCCGGCTGGGGTGCCAGCCTTAGGAAGGGCACCGGGCCCACGAATATCAGGAATTCTTTCCACCAAGGGCAACTGAGAAAGTGCTGGCTTCTGCTTTCCCTGGCAGCCACAGGCCACGCAGGAAAGATGTTTAATATGAAAACATCTCACGAAGCACCTCAGGGTATATTTCCTGCATCGAAGAAGTAGCTCTTGGCAAGGGTCACTCTACCCTGACAAGCAAACTCTCAAGCCAGACTCCAGATTGTTCTGGCACCCAGGGACAGCATGCCAGGGGACAGGGCGGCCTGGGGCCCAGGCAGAGGGCTGCGGATCACACCAGGTGTAGTCCAGTGGTTTTCACCAGCAGCAGTGCATGGGTCCTACCCATGAGGTGTCCTGGGGCATCAGCCTTGGACAGAACTCCACAGCCCAGGCCTGCCACCCTGCATCACACAGGTGTCCTGCCTCTTGGCAAGTGGGGTGCTGTTCCTGCCTCTTTCCTACCCTGTGTCTTCCCAGGGCAGGCAGAGAGGACACCTGTCAGACCTGAGAATCCATCTGATCCTCCTGCCTTCCAGCCAGGTGACCTTGGACAACTTCTCCACCCTCTCTGGGCCCCAGTATCCACTTTCTTGAATTTGGCCAATGAAGCCACCACCTCGCAAGCTCACAGAGATGTGAGAAGACTCCACAGGTAAATACGCTTGGGCCATAGAAGAAGGGGTGCAGCGCAGAGCCCTGTGGAAGCGGCAGGTCCCGAATATTACACAGGATAAGCACTCTGTCTGCCTGCTCCCTGTTCCAGATCAAAACTCACTGACTCATTACACAAACCACAGGCCAGAACTGGTGCTTGATGGCCTGCAGGTTCCTCGGGGACCAAGTACAGCCCAGAGTTCCCCAGCTGAAGTGGCCACATCTCCTCTGCTCTGCTCATTCTGTTTTTTTAGGATAAAAGTATCTCATGTGAATTCATCTTTCCCATCATCTGGATGCAGTCTGTTATCTTCTTGGCAAGCTCCTAGTCACCCTACAAAACCCAACTGAGAACCACCACCTCCATGAAGGATTCCCTGAATACCTACATTCCCATTCCAGCCAAGAGACCTGGCCTCCCTGGATAACACACTCTCTCACTCTGCACAGCTCTGCCCCAGACTAGAGTTGTGCTTCTGGAAAATAATGAAGACAGGAGCTGAGACACTGCAGCCTGCAGCCCCAGCTCTCTGCCCACCTGTGAAGGGCTAAGATGACAGCCAGGAACATATCAGCACTGAAGGGCCACAAGATCAGCTAAGCAACCAAGGGAGGCAAGAATGGGGCCTCAGATGGCCCAAGAAGGGAAGGGCAAAGCTGAGCTCAGAATCACCCTGGATCACACATAGTGGCACACACCTGCACTGCCAGCTACTTGGGGGCCGATGCAGGAGGGTCGAGTTTGAGGCCAATCTGGGTAATTTAGTGAGACTCGGTCTCTGGAAGGGAGGGAGCTGAGGGCACCTACTCAGGTGCACTGCCCACTCCTATCCAGCTTGGCTGGGCCTCTCCAGGTAGGCGCTTGTGCCACTAAGCTGCATTCCTAGCCCCTGGGCCCTCTCCAAACTGCCTGGTCCCTCCCACGTGCGTGCATGTGGAAGTCATTTTGGTCCTCCAGTGGGTATAGAGACCAAAGTTGAGTTCTCCTCCCCCCCCCCCCATCCCTGCACAAGACAAGGATGCTGGGCTTTGCTGCTGTATTGAGGTGGGGTGGGGTGGGGAGCCGACACACAAGGGATGGAACCTTGAGGCACTGAGCCCCTTATTTTATTTTGTGTTTTCAGACAGGGTCTCACTAAACCTCAAAAGGAACTCAGACTTGTGCCTCAGCCTCCTAGAGTGCTGGGATCACAGGTGTGCCACACGGTGCCTGGGCTTTGCCTGAGCCTGGCAGTCCTCAGCCCCCTGCAGGCGTCCTGACCCCAGTGAGGCGGAGAAGGTGCAGCGTGGGCTGCAACCTGGAAATCAAGCACCCGGAGCGAACGCCACGAGAGCGCCACATCAAACGGCCCTCCTGATCCCCAAGGACAAACGGAGCCCTCGCCAGCTAACCAGGACTCCCAGCTCCCTGGCAGCGAACGCAGTCACCCAGGGGAGCTCTCTGTGGCCCAGCGGGCTGGATGGGCACGTGCGCGCCCTGTGCTTAATAGTAAGGTTTTTGTAAATCTCACTCAGGCCCCAGCCTCCAACTGCCTCATTTCCAGCACCCGAGGCTTCTTTCGTCCCTGAATGCTCATCGCAGTGGCCATCCCCTCTTCCAGGAAGCTTCCTGCGCTGCCTCCTCCCCAGCGACTCCAGCCTTCGTCCTCCTCCTTCTGCGCCGCTTCTCCCTAGCTGTGCGTGAGCAGCTCGAGGGTGGACAGGACATCAGGTCCATCTCTGTGCCCCTCGCCCACTCCCTGGGATCCTGGTATTGCCAAGCCCGCCTGCACGGAGTCTGGCCGGGGCTGACTCACAAGAAACACTTCCCATTAGAGACGAGCTGTGTATCACCCCCACTTTCCAGGTGGGCGATCCGGGGGCGGAGCCACACAATTAGCCAATGCCAGAGCCTGTGCTGGAACCCACCCCCGGACCCCGCCCCCACCGGGACTAAGAACAGGGAAGCGGGCGGTAGAGCAGAAAGGGGCAAGGCAGACCCCAGGCCGGGTCACACAGCGCACGCGCGACACCCCCCCCACCCCACGCCAGAGTAGCACAGCGCACGCGCAGCGCGCACTCCTCGCCACCCTGCAGCCCTCGCCTGTCATCACCGACCAGAAAGGTCCTCTAGTCTCTGTTCTCAGGCTCTGTCTCCTGTAGAATGTGGCCGTGGGCATACACGTGGCTGAGTGTGGGCACATGTGACATCCAGCTCCGACCCCACGACTTGAGTCCCGCGTGGCCCCTTCTTTCCCTGGGTCTTCCCCTGCACAAGCTTTGGTCTCTCACTCCCAAGCCACCAGAAAATGCCTTCTGGTCCCTGCGACAGGAAGCTCACACTGCTGGAGCTCCTTCTCTCATCCTGGGCTTAAACTCCCAGTCCCAGGCCCCTGCTGTTCTCCTAGGCCATAGCGACAAATCCCTAGACAACCCGTCCCTCCTGCACCAGCCTTCCCCTTCAAAATTTAAAAGAACAAACATCAACATTGCTTAGCAGTCACTCTCACCTTAGTACGAATTTCTAACTAGCACCTCATACCTAATTCCCCCAAACTAACCTGAAGTTGAGGGAACAAACTGACAGGCTCAGAGACAGCAGCCTAGAGTCTGAGTCAGACAAGAAACCCAGCGCCCAGAGGGCTCCCCGCAGGAGAGCACCAGGCTCTGCATTCTACCACCATCCTGGCCCCCACACTGCAAGCGACCTCCATGGAGATGCCTGTCCCTGAGCTACTTTCTTCCTGTGTTCTGTGGATGACTCATACAAAACAAGGCTGCTATGGAATGACAATATGCTGTCAACTTTTCAGCCTCCCTCTCTGCTGCCCCACCCTGCCACCAATGTGCCCTCACCTGCCAGCACCTGTGACCAAGCCCCCAAGGTCCCTTGAGTGGCCGTGACAGCAGGACAAGGACCGTGGAGTAGTAAGCTCCTCACCACGCTCAGGACGGTTGCATACAAGACAAACAAGGGCAGCCTGTATTCTGTGTCCCAGACACTTTGCTGGAGCAAAATGCCCATCTCCAGTTGCCAGAAGGCCCAGCTCTTGGAGACCCCAACCGGTGGCAGCTGCATCTGCGCTGTCCATGGGGTTTGACACAGGGAGCCAGGTCAGCGAGGTGTCCTGTTCCTTGTCACAAAATCCCCTCCCTGGAGCCCAAGTGAGGATAGGGTGCCCTGGGCTCCACTCTGCCCCTTGGGTCTGGAGTGGAGGAACGGGGGACCTTACTAGAGGAGGCTTGGGAGTCGCAGGCCAGGGTTTGCATCCCAGCCCTCCTGTGGTCAATTTGGGCCGCTGAGCTGCTGGCCTGTTTCTGCAGCTACAGCTTGGGGAAAGTCTCAGGTGTCTCATAGCCTGGGGTCAATGTGCCAGGTGTCACAGAGGTGGAGAACAACAACAGTCTTAGCACTGTACATGTCACCCTCTGTCATTACTGGGGCTACCATTGCTGCCAGTCCCTGGACATCAAGTGTCCCATCACCCTCCTGCCACCATTCAGTCCATCTTTGCAGTAGGACCTGTGCATGCACCTGTCCCCTCTGGACCTACTCCCATGAGTGACAGCTGGCACAGCCCCCAGTCTGGGAGAGCAGGAGAGGACACACATCCTGCTAGGAAGGGGCCTAGATGACCACTGAGACAGACGGGCCACTCACGTCCCGAGGCCACCTGGAGCTCAGACCAAAACCTGTTGAGATCTCATGCATCCTGCCACAGAAAATCCAAAAAATTTTCCCCAAATCTTCCAGACTCTTAGAATTCTAAGCTATTGAGTGCAAAATATTTTTAATCAAAGCCATGCAGTCAAAATCAGCAGTAACCGCCTGCCTTGCTGCCCAGTACTGAAGAGCCTGCTCTTTTCAGGGAGCAGAAATCCCAAACATTGCCTGACCTACTAATTCAGCTGGGTAGGGCCGGTGAGATGGTTCAGCAGTCTAAAGCGCCTAAAGCGCCTACTTAGGAAAGCTTAGGCAACCGCAGGGACCGCAGTTCGATCCCCAGCGCCACATGCTGCGCCAGCCTCAGCCCCAGCGCAGGTTGAGCGGGCCATAATTTAAAAAAAAAAAAAAAAAAAAAACAATTCAGCTGGGTAGAGGTGGCATCTGCCACAGATCTCCCAAGCTCTAGGGGGTGCTATCTTTGGAAACAGATAGGCCAGGCCTTTGGCAGGTGCTCTAGGATATGCTCCTTCTGGCCACCCACCTGCGGCCCCAGGACACTGGGGTCACATGCAACTGACTACTTGTAGAAAGACCCTGAGAAACACAAAAGCAAGTCACCACCATTACAGCAGGGCCAGGGGCCGTTCGAAGGGTCCATGATCTAGACCCAGCGCAAACACCATCTGTCTCCATGAAAGTCTCAGGTTGGCCCCTGCTCCACATGCCATGGAGCCCACACAGGCACAGAGGAGAAAGCAGGGGCAGCACTGTCTGCACTGGGCCAGGTCTTCAAGGGAAGAAGCTCAAAAGCAAATGGCCCAGAGGCAGAGGTGAGAACAAAGCAACCCAGTGAGAGGGGCCACCAGAGCCCAGGGGACAAACAGGAGGGGTCTGAGGAGACCCGAACCCCTGCACAGGTGTGGCCGGAACAGCCAATCCTGTGCCTCCTGGAGGTGGCCACACAACCAGGGGAAGGGCTGGGGACACTGCCAGGCAGCTATAAGCAGTCCCTTAGAGTGGAGTGGAGGGTGACAGGCAGAATTCTGTGGTGAACCCATTCATCAAAGGCCAATGATTGAAAGCAGGTATGCAGCAGAAAGGGACACAGACCCCAATGCACAGGCCCTGGCACCCCTCAAGTCCCCTTTCCTCTCAGGGTCCCCAGCCCCAGGCATCCTAAGCTAGTGTGTGAAGGGTCCCATGAAGGGCCTGGCATGTAGCAACACCCTTAATGGAAGATTTCTTCCTGGGGCTACTACATGGCATCCCACACCACCAGCCAAGTCCCTCCAAACTCAACAGCCCCAGTCACCGCCACTTTCTCTATGTGCAGGAGCTCTTCAGGCAGCTTTGAATTAGAGGATCAGGGACTTGATTGTCAGGGAACAGCCCCTAAATGAGGGATCCACAGCAGGCTTCCCCCTGCTTCATGTCCCAGGCCCCAGCACTCAGAGGGACCAGGGACCTCTGGCTTTGGGCAAAGCCCCCACTTGCCAGCCCCTCTCTGTGCTCATCACTCAATTTCTGCCCTGTTTGGACCCTAAATGTCAGTCCTTTTCTCTGCATGGGGACAGGAGGAAGATAAACACATGGCAGACCACCATGCCATGTTTTCCACTACAGCGGAGCCCACTGGCCCCTCCGCATTCCACGGGGACACAGCAGTGGGTTCCACTCAACTGTCCCTTAGCCTGGAAGCATAGTGACTCGGACACTGGCTATCTTCCCATGCAAGGGGTAGGAGGAAAAGAACCTAAACAGGGAGGGGACATCCAAAAGCCATCTGCCAAGCCCCCGTCACCTATCTCCGGCTGCACAGTTGAACATGCCAAAATAAATGCCAACCTGAGAATTCACCCAGAGCGGTGATGAGGGAGTTGGTGGCCTCCGTTTCAGTGTAAGACAATGTGGAATCGGACAGATCTGTGGGCAGAAAGAGAAAGAAAACTTAGTTGGCTGGCGGGGCCCCAGGCTCCTCCTCTCCAGTGCATCCACGTATGTGTCTGTGTTTGTGTATGTGTGTGGGTGTGTGCATGGGCGCGTGCACATGCAAGTGCTGGCAAAGGAAGGACAAGGTGACCCCCGCAGCTTCCTGATGCCACGCTTAGTTTGCCCTGGAATCACCAAGGCCCAGCCTGGAACTCTCCTGGTAAATGTAGGCTGCTGAGGTCCCAGCATCTGAAAACGTAGCAAACAGCTCAAGTTCAGGAGCCTGAGCAAGTAGCAACTTGGAGTGTCCCGGACAAGGTGAAATTAAGCCCTGAACAATTCAGAGATGCTATACTTAATTACAACCATTAAAATTCTTGAAGGTGTTCCTTCTTGCTTCCTTCCTTCCTTCCCTCCTTTCTTCCTTCCTCTTGCTGGAGCTGGGGAAACTGTTGGAACAAGCAACAGTCATCTTCACCCTGTCCCACTTACACCCCTCTAATTAAGGGCTCAACATTTGCTCCCAGATTAACTTTCTTCTCCCTCTCTTTCTCCTGCTCCTCTCCCCTGCTCCCAAGCACCCCCACCTCCTTGCCACACAATTTTCAATGCCTACACTGTTGTTTTTTAAAAGGCGCTCTTTAAAAAGAGAAAAAAAAAAAAGCATAGCTTCAAGGCCTTCATGTGGCCTGCAGGATTTGTTTTCTCTGTCTGTAGTGCAGCAGGATGAGGAGTGAAATCCTTTGGCGCATTTTCTGTTGCTCCAGAGCTACTAACCTGACAGGCCAATGCTTTCTGGGCCAACAGGCTCGAGACATGGCTCCTGGGTCTGGCCCTCTGCTACCAGCGGGGAAGGGACAGAAGGGAGCAGGGAGGCTGCAGCCAGCGCCCCTAGCTCCGGGGGGCCTGGCCCCACCTGGCCCGCTAGAGGCCCCAGGGCCAGGGATTCCAGGGCCAGAACTGGGAGCCTGGGCCTGAGCCCGCCAGAATGCCATTCACTCCTGTAGGAATTTTTTTCCCTTTACCACATGGTCTGAAGAGCGGGAAGATGAAACATTAACCGAATCGGCCTTTTTTTTTTACTGCTGCATTTGCCAGATGCTGACTGGGTATTCTGGGTTTTATTTTGTTTTTTGGTCTCATGTGATCACAGAGGCTCAGAAGCGAACTGACTTTTTGTTTATGAAAAGCCACGATGTAAGGGGAAAAAAAAAAAAAAAAAAAAAAAACCACACACAGCCCTCAAACTATGTACCAGGGCACAAAAACGTCATCTGCTGGTCAACATAGCAGGATGAAAATAGAGGCACATGGAAAACCTTTAAAACAAAAACAAAGAAAAGCCCCTCCATGTCTCTGGGGGAACAGCTTAAAAGACTTTTGCTCCTAATAACGAAGGTCCCCAAAGTGCTCAAAGGCGCTTCCACCAAGGTGGGGACACCAGGGGACTGAGTCCAATTTCTGCCCAAGGGTGCTGCTGGCTTCCACCTTTCATGGGTAGCAAGCCCCCCTTGGTCATAATCTTGCAGCATTTCCAGTGGGGGCCCAGCAGCAGCCCAAGATAAAAACAGTCCTGACTTGCACCACTGCCCAAGCCCCTAAGAGGGACTAGGTTCGAGCTTCACCTCCCCAAACAGCGACCTCAGGGACGCTGCTCTTTTCTGTCAAGAGCAGCAGATAGAAGATCTTCAGCTTTCAACCAGACAGCGCAGCACAACTACGCACTGGGTCTGTCTAGTAGAGAAGCCCAGGGCCACCTGGAGGTAGCCAGGCGTGACTGTGTTCCTGGACTCGAAGTCTACATGGCACGCCATTTTTACATGTCAGGAATCCTTTGATTTTGGTTTTAACCATTTGAAAAACAATAATTATTTTGAACTTGAAAGCCATATTGAAACAGGAGTAGGCAGAGTCCCGTGGCTGCCAGCGATGCTGCTGCCTTTTCCTGGGCCTCCACTGTCCTGTTCATAATAAAATGGGGACATTCTATGGTCGCCCCAAATAGTCACTCTGCAGGGTTGGAGGGCTGGCTTTCCTGACTCTGTCGCAGGTTGACTGACAGCCCCTTGGGGGCATGGATCCCTGATTTTCAAATTGAACTGTTACATTTTCTATGAACTTTTGAGCGCTTTTTGTCCGATTTGTCTACTGCAACTGGGGACTGTCTATGAGAATATGACACTAGCTTAGTCTGGAGCAGCAGGGTGGGCGCCCTGGACCTCATCGGGGACTGCACTTTATGAGTGCCCCAGCAGAACCTGCACCTCCCAGAGACCAAGCGAGGCCCTCAGACCTTTCTGGAACACAAGCCTGGAAGCCCCCCCCACCCCATTCAGCCACTGACTCACACATCCTTAGGGAATTTCTGCTGCCATGGTAAAGGGTACGCTACTGAGGGTACCTGGTGGCACCCCAGGCCTCAAGGGATCAGGGGCTAGGGAAAGAGGGGTATGGCCCTGAGAGTGCAGGACCCTCAGACGGGGGACCTCCACCTCCTCTTACCAAGTAGCATCTTCACCCAAAACCAAGCCCACAGGGCATTTATTCAGCATCAGTGCCATGGCCCCCAGACTCCCCAGGTCACGTAGGTGCTGTGCGGGGGCTGCCAGCTCTGGCACCGCCCTGCTCATGTCCCACCCTGAGGACCACTGGCCAGACAGAAAACAGGGTACGGAACTATCCTTTCTAAAATCCACATGAATCTCCTCAAAATATAAGATGATTATTTAGCCCCAAGATTTTATAGAAAACACGCCCTGTTCTGAACTGGCCCTGGTTAAAATGAAACAGCCAGCAGGGCATGGGGGCACATGCCTAGCATCCCAGCACCCAGGAAGCTGAGACAGGAGGAACACCATGAGTTCAATGCCAGCTTGGGCTACACAGTGAGTTCAAGGGCAGCCTGAACTACATAAGGAGGCCCGAGAAAGAGAGAGAGAGAGAGAGAGAGAGAGAGAGAGAGAGACAGACAGACAGACAGACAGACAGACAGGCAGGCAATATACACAGCTCCTTCTCACCAAGACTTGGCAATCCACCTGTCATACTCCTAATTCACTCTACAGGGGAACAACCCAAGGCAAGATGCATGGTGGGGGTACCCAGGACCTCACCCCACCACGAAGCCCTGCTTAAGTCAGAACCTACTCACCCCCGCGGTGATGTTTAAAGGTCACACAAAGGTTAATAATGCACCCTGGAATCCCCAGCTGTAAACAGCCAGCAGGGAGTCCACTTGGGCCAAGAGTGGGAGTGTTTGCAAAGCTTCAGCCACCTCGAGTCCCACACCCTACAGCCTGGAGGACACTTACCCAGTGGCTTATACTCTTCGGGAGGAGACAGCCGAGAGTAGGGGGGTGGCGGTGATTCTGGAAGACAAGAGACAGCTCATCACGGCTAGGGTTCAGATCTTGGTTCTCTGTGCTTTTATGTTTTTTATGGCTTTTGCTCTTGGGGACAGGGCCTCACTACACAGCTCAGGCAGGGCTTGAACTTACTATGTCGCCCAGGCTGGTTTCCAACCTACGATGAATCTCTTCCTGCCTCAGCCTCCCTAGTGCTGGGCTCAAAGGTGTGCATCCCCACACGCAACGCTGTTTTAATGATTAGTTTCCTCAAATAATAACCTCAGCCCTCAGGGAACCCTCCATGTCTCCCACCACATCTGCTCCTCAAAAGGATTAGAATAGCCAAGGCCACCAGCCTCGGGTAGAGATCCAGGTTCAACCCTTACTCCACCTCAGAAGGCTGTGTGTGCTGAGGCAAGTTCCTGCACCTCTCTGAGTCTGTGTCTTCTACTACAAAGTAAGGATAAAGATCAGAGGCCACCCAGTTTTCCCAAAGGGCAAAATGAGATAAAGTCTGTAACATGCCTAGCTCAGCTCCTGGTGCTATAAGAAAACACCTCTGTGAAAAAGATCTACAATTATTAAATGGGGGGGGGGGGTGCCAGGGAAGTCGTGGCTGGTGTTGGCACATGAAATACAGGGTGCTCAGTTCAATAGGAATTTGGAGTAAGCATGGCATCATGCTGCTAGTACAAGCACAGCCCTTGCAATACCTGGGGTTTGCTTATACTAAATTATGTTTGTGCCAGGCGTGGTGGCACACACCTATTGTCCCAGCACTGGGGAGGCTGAGGCAGGAGGATCACTGTGAGTTCAAGACCATTCTGGGCTCTGTAGTGCGTTCCAGGCCAGCCTGAACTACACAGCAAGACCTGTGTCAAAAACCAAATGTACACACACACACACACACACACACAATATATATATATATATATATATATATATATATATATATATATATGTGCACACACACACACACACATACATATATACACATATATGTATGAAATTTAAATTTAGCCAGGCATCTAGCAGTTTGTCTGCTAAATTTGTCAAGCCTCATCAAAGCTGAGGTCCCCTGCAAAGCCCAACCTGGAAATTTGTTGCTAAACAAACTGCATCAGAACCAGCACCCATGGGGGGTGGGGAGCAGGGCTGGGGCCCAGGAGACACCTGGATAGGAGGCCTTGAGCCTCACCCTCGGACCTCAGTCTCCCCGGCAGGGAAAAGCAGGCAGAGGTTTGGATCCGGCCTCCAGCTGGGGCTCTGTGTTTCCTCATGGCCACAGTGCTTCCTTCCTGCTTCCTACTTCCTTCTGAGTTTCCCTTCATTGCCTCCTTAAAAACATGCTTCAGGGGCTGGGGAGACAGCTCAGTAGAATAAGAGCTTCCCTGGCAAGTGCAAACGCCTGAGTTCAATCCCCGGTTCCGCAAAAAAAAAAACAAACAAACAAAAAAAAACTTACGCTTCACCCTCTGAAGAATCTCTCAGCCTCCTGCTTCAGGGGAAGTAACAATTTGCCAAACTAAGTAACAATTTGCATGAGTGAAATGACCCTTCATTTTCCATATGCGAAACTCCACACCATCCAATCAGGGCTGTAGGTGAGCTAGGCTGTCATACAGTGGTAATGACTATTATTAGGCAGTATCAGGAGCCACATGGGGTAATGAGTGTTTTTTTCTCAATCATAATGGGGCACAATTAGCTGTACTCCATACACCCAGCAAGGCTTCACTGCTCCCCCAACCTGCCCAGCTGGTCAGGCTGAGGGCTGGGACCAGCACTGTGGGACAGAGCTTAAGAGGGGACTTGGGGAAGGATGTCACCCTTATCCTCCCAACTTCATGCTGTCCTTTATTCTTAGGGAGAAGGGTGGCAAGACAGGGTCTCCATATGTAGTGCGCTGCCCTCAAACTCACTTTGTAGCCCATGCCATTCTTAAACTCCATGACCCTCCTGAGTGCTGAGATTACTGTATAGCCATGTGCCACCATGCCCAATTCTCTATTGTGTTTTATTCTTGCAGACCTGAGGTTCAAAGTGGTTCATGGTGCGCATGAGACAACTATGTTTACTTAACCCTTTCTTAAAAAATAAAAAGATGACACAGTTATCCTCATTTTACAGCTAAGGAAATTGACCTGCCCAGCCCCCAGCCTGTCGGTGGAGCTAGGATTGGCACTCAGCCCTGGAGGTCCAAGAGACAATGATCCCAGGGATGGCAGCGATGCTGAGAGCACTGGAGGGGACCCGTGGGAGATCCCAACCAAGATGCAAGGGGAGGCTCTGCCAGCACTGCTCTTGGGGCAGAGCCATGCCAGGCCTCTGGCCTCTCAACCCTCTGTCACCCTACACATGAGTCAGAAAATCAGCCGCTCCCAGATGCGGTTACTTTCACCCAATTCTCTGGCTAAGGCCCAGTGACAGACATGTGGGCTGGAGCTCTAGGCATCTGCCCCCAGAGGTGAAGCCGGGCAGCATGGCAGGGCAGCTGGGGCACAGCCACTGTTAGCAACACCGGTCTCTCTGACAGGGCCTGGGGACCCAAAAGCTGGAAGGCGGAGAGCAGGCAGGGCTCATGAAGAAACCTCCAGGCTCTGGAGTTGGCACCCACCCACCGAGGCCACACCTGGGCTGGGAGCTTCTAATGTCATCAGGAAGACAGAAAGAAAACCTAGGAGCCGGAAAGGCAGACACACCAGCGAGGGAGGGGCAGAAGGGCGCCAAGGGGGCTTTGCCAACCACCCCCCCTCCCCCCTGCAACAAAGTCCACAGAGAACTATTCAAGCATTTCTCCAAGGAGGAAGGGGACTTGGGGGTCAGGATGCACATTCTGCTCCTTCTCTTAACCCATATGGCATCTGATGTCCAGGCAGAGAAAGGATCCGAGGGAGGCCACACGTGCAGCACTCCCTGGTGCCCAAAAAGAGGAGCAACAAGACCAGGCGATCTTTAAAAATAAAAGCATTTTTGGAAATATCATTCACAAACTATGACATTCACCCTCTGAAAGCAAGCATGCAGTTTAGTGGTTTTTACTTTATTCAAAGGATTGTGTGACCACCGCCATGATCAAATCATAGGACATTTCCAACACCACAGGGAGAAATCCTACCCCACTAGCAGTCACTTCCTATGCCCGAACTCCCAGACCCTAGGCAACCACTGTTATGGCTTGCGTCTAGCTGGCCCCCAAAGCCTCATGCAGTCATAGCTGGGGCTTTTCCAAAGATAGCTGGCTGTAGAGCGGGTGACGCTGGGATTAAGGATGGGGGATTACTAAACCAGCCCACTGATTATTTGGCACTGGCCTAATCCTGGTAGCCCAGATAGAATATAAAAGGGGTGGAAGGAAGCTGCTGGGATCCCTTGCCTCCTTCGCCACTTTCCGCTGCTCTGCCACACCACCCTGCCTCAGAGCCAACCAATGACAGACCGCAGGAGAGGAAAGGAACTAAGACACCTGCTAATCGCCTTTTTGTCTCTGTAGATTTGCCTATCCTGGAAGTTTCCTGAAAGTGAAATCACACAGCCTGTACCTTTTTGTGCCCTACTTCTTTCAGTTAGTGAAGTACTTCCAAAGCTCAGCCGCGTTGTAGCCAGAACAGCGCTTCCCTGCTCACGGCTCTGTGATACTCCACTGCGTGCATGTACCACATTTTATGAATCCACTCCTCAGCTGGTCGACCCCTGGTCTGCTTCCACTCTTGGCTGTTACAAATGGCATGCTGTGGACAATACTGGATAATTCTGCATAATTCCTAACTGCCACTCCCACTCCACTCCCACATGCAACCCCAGCACAGGAACTCGGGTTAGATAGGATAATCGGGAGAGATGCCTGGTGGATCAGCTAGTGTCAGAAGGGAAGCTGAGTCGCCATTAGGCCCTCTGCCCACCTCTGTCTCAGAAAATGCCCTAGTATTTGCCCTATAAAAGTTGTTGAGAGATTGAAATAATTCATACGCTCTATACTTGAACAGACTTCCTAGAGCCCTGGGGTTCCTCTGCAGGTCACAGGCAAAGAGAAGAGAGAAAACTGGAGAGACAAAGATCTCAGAAACTGCTCCACTGCCCCCAGTTCAGCCTGAGGCTTCCATGTCAGGGATCTAGCCCAGCCTAGCCTAGCCTAGCCTAGCCTAGCCCAGCCCAGCCCAGCCCAGCCCAGCCCAGCCCAGCCCAGCCCAGCCCAGCCCAGGCCTGGCCCACCTCCAC
>PVKN010000925.1:0-41186 GCA_004027915.1 Capromys pilorides
CAAAGTAATGACCAACATTTATTTAGTCAAATATCACTTTTTTATCTCTTCCTCAAAAACCTTGAATACTTCTTTTCTAAGTGCTATTACAGGAAGGGTTCAAATTCTTAGATTTGTTATGCAAGATTTTACCTTGAACCGCCCTTCCGGGCACTCTCTGCTGCGGGGGTAGAGGGGGATGATGTCCCTTGAAAAACCACCCCTTTCACTCCCGACATTCCCCAGAACGACCTTCCTCGCGCTCTTGTTTAAATTTCATTTCTTTCCGAAACTCTGTTTTGAGAGGCTGGGGAGATCTCTTAGTAGAAAAACCGCTTGCCTGGCAAGCACAAGGGCCTGAGTTCATCCCCCAGTTTCGCAAAAAAAAAAAAAAAAAAAAAAAAAAAAAAAATCTGGTTTGATTCCACCATCCCACAGGAAGCTTGCCTGGTCACTAATTCCAACCCCACTGTTTATCACTTGGGGCCCCCACCCACCCTTACACTGAATTGCATTATACTCTTCGATTGCGCCAGCAGTGGTTGTGGGACCCCACGCGGAACCCTGCAGATGCTGGGCCAAGCACTTGTTGGCTGCACGGCTGCAGGGTCATGGCGGTGCTTCTGGCCGGTCCTTTCTCGCTGATTTCCAGCACCCACCCCAGGCCTCCCTCCAGTGACAGGCCGAGGGGTACTGCGGTCGCCCCTGAATCCACAACCTTCACGCCTCTGTCCGGCCGCCGTCAGCGCGCAGAGGCCAGCGCTTCTTCGCTCGCTGAGCCGAGCGGGCGCAGAGTTCGAGGCGTTCGCAACCCGGCTGGTTCAGAGTGGGGGCCTGGGTCGCGGCCCCCGGCAGCTGGGGACCAGCGCCGACCCTCGCCTTCCCCGGCGGCCATTGGGCAGCGTCAGGCTCGCGCGGGGTGTCCGGGGCGGGGACTCCCCATCTCCTCCGCTCCCCTCCCCTGTTTCCCGGGGTGGGGACTCTGGGGCGGGAGGGAGGAGGGGCCGCCGGGGGCGGGGGCGTGGGGTCCGCGCTCGGCTTTATTCGGCTGCTCGCTTGGCGGTCGCGTCGCGGGGCTGCAGTTCGGATCATGCAGGACGCGAGCGGCCGGAGCGGGGCTGCGTGGGCGCGGACGCTGCTGCTGCAGCTCCTGCTTGTGGGGCCCGGGGGCTGTCTGAGCCGCCAGGACCTCTTCCCCTTTGGCCCCTTGGAGGGGGACCTGGAGCTAGAGGATGGGGACGACATCGTGTCGCCGGCCCTGGAGCTCAGCGAGGGGCTCCACTTCTACGACCGTTCTGGCATCGACTCAGTCTACGTGAGTGGCCAGGCCCGGAGGGGGCGGCAAGAGTTCGGCCGGGCCGGCGCGGGGCGCGGGGCGCGGGGCTCGTGGCTTGTAGCTTGTGGCTCGTGCTGCGTCTTCGCACCCGGGATCTCAACAACGCGCCACTGGTCGCTGTCACCCGAGCGCCCGTGGGCTTGGGATGGCACCAGGTTTATCTCCGTGGTAGCCTGTGCTCACCCCAAGATCCCGGGGCTTGGGGCGGAGCTGCCTCCTGAGGCTGTGGTCTGCGTCGCCCTCGGGACGTCGGTCTGCGGCTGGGCTTTGTCCGGCGCCTTTTTTTTTTTTTTTTTAAAGAGTAAAGTTTTGAACTTAATAAGGAAATGACAATGCCATATATATGTTAACTGGAAATATTTTTACTCCCATACCACCACTGTGGGACTAGGAATGAACATTAGGGACGTTTTTCCACTGTGTTACACCCCCAGTTCTTCGTTTTTACTTTTGTTTTGAGATAGTGCCTCACCATGTAGTTCGGGCTGGCCTTCACCTCTCTATGTATCCCAGGCTGACCTCGTACTCACGGCGATCCTCCCGCCTCAGCCTGCGAAGTGCTGGGATTGGAGCCTTGCGCCACCACGCCCGGCCAAGTCTATTTTTTTATGATGAGGTAGATAGAATCCTGATAAAGTTGTCCAGGTTAGCCCTGAATTTGCAATCCATCTGTCCCAGCCTCCTGAATAACTGGGATGACACTCTGGGCCAATGCGCCCCGGTGTCCAAAAGCCCAGAGCAAGACTCCCGGATGGAGCCGGGTGCGTGCGCAGGGTAGTGGCCAGAGTTAGGTCGCGAAGGCGTGCGGGCCCGGTGGTCCGGGAGTAAAAAGGTGGCTAAATCCTGCTCTGCAGTCGGGGAATTGAAGCCACTGCCCAGATGTGTGTTGGCAATCAGGGATTCGAATCCGCTCTCCTTGGGCTCGGTTCAGAGTCCAGAGGTCAGAGCTGGAAAGGGAGGGCGCCCGGGTGATCCAATTTCTTGTCCGATTTTTGTCACCTCTCCCCCTCTGGGGGTTGTGTGTCCAAATACGGAGTGCGCGCAGGTGACCTTTAGCTCTCTACACCTCCGCAGTGCTGGCTCTGGCTGGGAGCTGCGTCCACGCCGGCGAGCCCTTTTGTACCGTTTCCTTCCCCAGCCGCGCGCCATGTGGATTTTATGTGAAGCACTGTGCATTCCAGCGAGGCGGGGGCGACACAAACAGCGTCCTGGACGCGTCCTGCGGTTTAGCGGACAGCGCTCTGGTCAACGCACGAAGAGCTCTCCCTTTAGGGAAGCCTAATTTTATTTTATTTTGTATTTTTTTGGCATTGATTATTAATTAAATCCCCGACTTTTGGCACTGAGCTGCATTTTCAGCTCCTCTTTTTACAATTTTTGAGATGGGCTACATTACCCAGGCTGGGCTGGAATTTGTTATCTTCCTGCCTCACCCTCTCAGAGTGCAGGGATTATGAGTTGTGTCAGCTCGGCTGGACTAAGCATAGCACTTTCAAATGCATAAAACAAAGTCCACTAGAGAACCAAATATGTCATAATACAGAAAACACATTACATGGAGTAGTATATATGCTGATTTCTTTATTTGTATTTTTTTAAGTAGAGCTGGGCCTTGAACCCATGCTAAGCGAGCAAGCACTCTACTACTGAACTACATCCCCAGGCTTTTTGGGGGGATAGTCTTGCTGTTACTCAGGCTGGTCATGCTACTGGTTTGTTTTGCTTTTCTGGTGGGGTGGGGGAAGGGTCTACAGGGTGTTCAGGGTCTCATTACTAGATTGGGACTCTTAGTGTCCACCTGTTTACCGCCTTCCCACAGCTGGGATTACAGGCACGTGCGCAACCATGCCCAGTCTCAATTCAATCTCAGTTGCCATCAATGTGCGACAGGCCCCTGGATCGGAACTGGTCCTTGCGGGCACTTTAATCCGCTGAGCTATTTGGCCAGCCCAGTCATGCTACTGTGTTTTGTTTTGTTTTGCAGGACCTGGGATTGAACTCAGGCCCTTGCCTTTGCCAGACAAGTGCTTATTCTACTGAGCTGTTTCCCCAGCCCCCATGCAACTGTTTTGTGGTTTTTTTTAATATATATATATATATATACATATATATATGTGATATATATATATATATATATTTGCTGGCTCAGCCTGAACTGGGGTGGAGCTGGCTCGGCATGTAGTGCCGGGGATCGAATTGTAGTCCCTGTAATTGCCTACGCTTGCCTAAGTAGGTGCTTTAGACCACTGAGCCATCTCGCCGGCCCACCCCATGCTACTATTAATACAGTGTTTTGTTGCCTATATTCATATGGATGGAGATGCTAAATACCAGTTTACAGTTATTTACAAATGAAATTTATCTAAGTTAACCCCCTAGAATCAACCCTGGCAGAGGGGTGACCTGGGGGCGGCCCTGCCAGGTAATTGATTCTCATCTTTCACAGCCTCTCAGCTTTTCCTAACATGGTGGCATTGGCCCTAAGTTGCTATATACATGAATGACCAGCCTCAGCCTTTCTGTCACACTAGTCATTTCTAGGGCCTAGTATGCACTCCTGACCAATGGTTACCCTGGGACAGTGCAGCGATGGAGCATTTCCATCAGTGCTGAGAGTTCTGGACGGTGCTGCTCTGCCAGCCAGCTTGGGCTTGTCCACAAGAGGATATCAGCATACTCTGACCTATGTGCCTTCTTTGGCTTTTGTCTGGGTTGTTCTGTTAACATTCACACCTCAAGTAACTGTGGTGGGGGAGATGGAGGGTCATGAAACATGGCTAGGATGTCTGTGATAGGTGGGTCACGTGATCTGGACGCCAGGTGTGCCTGATTTTAGGAGGACACATGTGATGGCGGTTTGCACGATTGACTTGACAAACAGACTGTATCTGGAAGTGGGGAATCCAGAACCATAGCTGCTGGTTTACCCAGATGGGTTGGGATGAGACTGAAGGGGGCAGGATCTGAAAAGTGGTCTGAGATGCACCAACGGGGATGTCTTCCAGGGCACAATGGGATGTGAAAAAGGCAGACAGGGAGTGATGGTGGGGAAAAGGTAGCCCAGTTTGCAGGCAGTGTTGGCTACACACAAAACAAAGGGAAGCCGGTAGAGATGCCTTGAGGCTCACAGATAATTTATTGGTCAGATGGGGGAGGAAGTGGAAGCCTTGCTTCCAGGGGGGAAAGAGGAGAGTGAGAAGAACCTAGGAGGTGACTCAGCAGTCCTAGAAAGTGACACTCTTAAGTTCCCACGGTGTGCAGGCACCCTGGCTGCTCCTGTAGACTTGTGAGGGGGTTCCAGGGTCCAGACTCTTCCAATAATAGTAGTGAGATGTTACTTGCTTTTTATGCTGCAGTGAACCTACAGGGTAGGTCAGCAGAAGCGATATGCTACACGCGTGATACCTATCACCACAGATCACACGTGGAGCCAGAGATGAGAATCCAGTCCTCCATGAAGCCAGATGTCAGATCCATTTGCCAAAATGTAAAATACTCCCTGACTATTCTTGGATTGGCTTATTTTCATTAAACATAATGTTATTTATGTTAATATGGAATAGGTTCATTATTTAAATGTTAGATGTTGTCTTAGTTACCTTCCTTGTTGCTGAGACAATGCTCACCAGTTAAGGGAGGAAGAGTTTATTTTGCCCACAGTTTGTGTACATTTCAGTCATAATTGGCTGCCAGGAAGGCTGGGTAGCTTGGCAGAGGGGGCTGCAGTGGAGAATCTGCCCGTGGCAGGCCGAAGACGGCAAAAGCAAGCAAAGGAGGAAGAAGACAAGCTTCTTTCTGCCCATTACATTGTATCCAGGCTTCTAGGATTAGGGTGATGCCAAGCCAGTCAGTGGGCTGGTTTGGTAGTCCCAGCATCACACACTAGATTCAGCCATCTCTGAAAGCGCCCCCCCTGTGCGGCATGAGGCTCTGGAGGGACATCTAGACCCAAACCGTAACATGTTTCAGTGTTTTTCAGCTTTAACTTTTTTCATGATAAATGTTGATTATAATAACTGTATAAGCACAGCTTTGGAGCATCTTTCCGTGTCATTAAGAGTATGAAGGATCTTGAGACCGAAGTATTAGAATTCCTGAGCTGATGAGATCCAGACCTCTCATGCCTAAGCCTCCTCGTGACAGATGTTCAAAGGTGGAAGACAAATTTTGCTGGGAAATGTCCCATGGGAGGGGCAGGTGCCACCCTCTTTTCCCGACTTCCTCCTGTGAGCCTCAGCAGAATCCTTACATGAGATCTGATCTTTCCCATGGATGACCTTTTCTCCCCCTGGACATTTCCCATGGGCTGTGCCACCTCGGCCAGTGAACGTTGCATCCTGGGGCAAGAGCTCTTTACAGTTACAATAAGGTTGTACAGGGTGGCAAAGCATTTTCTTCCCCTGGAATTTGATCTTCTTATTTTATTTATGGTTGTCTCATGCTGGTTGGCAGCGCTCACTGCATGTAAAGAAAATTTTCCAGAACGTAGTTACATTGCACATTAAATTATTTCTTTTTGATTCATAAACATGGAGAAACAAAGATAAAATTCTTCATGCTGTGGAAAAATAATAAAGGATTGTCCTTGGTAGCAAAAAGATTCTGTATCCTCACTAATCTTCCATTTGTCTCCCTTTCTCTCACACAAATATACACGGTATACACATATTCACTAATACCTCTTAGTTGTTCGCCTCTGGCATGGCTACACTTATGGGCATACAGGAAGTTTGTCCCTTTGCTACTCAAATCAGTAACTAATTACATTGACTAATTTATAATTAAAGTCAAGTTGCTTTACTTGTTAGCCTTTTGTTGTGGTCTTTTCATAAAATGAAGTGGTTTGACAGAATTATTTCTGAACCTTTTTTTTTTTTCCACAACTGGGGATTGAGCTCAGGCCCTTGGGCTTGCCAGGCAAGCACTTATTCTACTGAGCTATCTCCCCATCCCCTCTAAGGCCCATTTTGTCCTGTATTTTTAGTACTCTGGTTGAATGAACTGATGCTGAGCAAGCACATTCACTTTTTCAGGACACTGCTTTTTTTTTGTGCATGTGTGTGAAATGTTAAGGTCCATCATTAGTGGTTCTGCAGATATTTAATTTGCTCCCTAACATGCTAGGTACCCTAATATAACTGTGTGAGACTTCGGACATGGAGGTTGAAAATAAATAAGGCCAGTGTGTTGGTCAGCGTCTCTTCCGTTGCTGTGACCAAACACTTGAGACAAATTTGATTCTTTATTTATTTTTGTCTTTTTGAAACAGAGTCTCGCTATGCAGTTGAGGCTGGCCTTGAGCTCACTTTTGTAGCCCAGGCTGGTCTCGAACTTGCATTGGTCCTCTTCCCTCAGCCTCCGAAGCGCTGGGATTACAGGTGTTAGCCACCACGCCTGGCTTGAGACAATTTAAAGGAGGATTTATTTTGATAGCTCAGCATTTTAGGGGGTTCAGTGCGGGCAGCTGGTTCTAGAGCACAACTTCACAGTGAAAGGACATGGCGGAAGAAAGCTGCTTACTTGACGGCAGCCCCGAAGCAAAGCGTCGGGGGAGGAGCCAGAGCTAGAAGAGGCCAGGGACCTGTGTTCTTTTTTTTGCAGAACTGAGGATCAAACTCAGGACTTTGCACTTGCCGGGCAGACACTTCTGCCCCTGAGCTATCTGCCTAGCTCTAGGACCTGTATTCTTATAGGTCATGAATCAGTCACCTTCCTCCAACCAGAGCCCATCTCTTACCAGCACATTCAGTTGTGAGCTCATCAATGGGTTAATCCATTGGTAAGATTGGTGTCCCGTGGTCTGAGCCCCTTCCATGAATACACACGTGACTTTTTGGGAGTTTTTGGAACAATCTGTTAACAAGTTTGCTTTGCCCTCAGTGCCCTGCATCCTTATGACGAAGGCTCTAGGCAGTACTTGTGCTTACAGCTGAATAGCTGCTGACCATGCTGAGAAAGCACTTGAGAGAGGCTGAGAGAGGCTGAGGGTCGACAGGGGCTGGACCAGAGTGGAGTGCAGGTGGTGCAGGGGTCCTGAGCAGGCCCTCCCCCACAGTAGGGACTAAAGGCTGGTAGAGGTTAACTTTGAGGGAAGGGCAAGAGCAGGGTTCATATGTGAGCCGCTGGCCAGTGCAGGGCACAGAGCTTGAGACTTGCTTGGCATGTGATGGAGTCACTTGGGGTTAGCGAGGGCCTTCTGTGCCTTGCCGTGAGTGCCAGGCTTCTCACTCCCAACCCTGAGCTCTCCAAGGCCTTTCCTTCGTGCCCCATGAAAGGCAACCCCTCCCAGGCATCTGCGCAACCTCCTCGTGGAGGCCCAGCCTAGCTCCCTGGTCCATTTGCCCTTGTGCCACCGTCTGTCCTCAAGGTGGCCTCTAGCTGCCTGGCTTCCTTCTCTTCTTGGGCTTCTGTGTAGATCTTGGTGCTTCTCTTTCCTTTCCCGCGCTGTATCTTCTGCTGCAGGTCCCTGTCCTCCAGGAGGCTTTCCTGACCTCCCGCTTTGGTGGCACTCTTCATCATGGCACCTCCAGCTAGCTCGCTTATTTGCTTATTGCCTTTCCCCTCCGTAAGAGTCTGAGCCCCATGAGGACAGACCTTGCCGTGTTCACAGCCATCTTCTCAATTCTCGGATAGTGCCTGTGGACGCAGTGAGCCCTCAGCTCAACAAGAGAATGAATAAATGAATGAATGGATGTTGTCCAACTTTATTTGGTGAAGCAGTGGGGAACCCCTTGACATTTCTAACTGGGTCAGTGATGTGATTTGATTTTATTTATTTTTTTTTGGTGGAACCAGGGATTGAACTCAGGACCTTGCACTTGCCAGGCAGGCACTTCTACACCTGAGCTATCTCCCTGGCCCCATGATTTGATTTAAAAAAATGACTGTTTTCTTCAGATAAACTGATGGAGGACAAAGCAGGCAGAGCTGATAGAACAGAAAGGGAATTTTAAGACAAAGCAAACCAATGCAAGTGAGGCCTCCTTGGAGTCTGATTAAAACCAGCTGGCTGTGAAAGACGACACGGGGCAAACCACTTTTCTCTTTTTTGTGGTACTGGGGACTGAACCAGTCAAACCTTGCTTTTCTAGAAACGATATGCACAGAAATATCGACAGGTCAGGTGCTTTGATTTCTGCAATCAAAGGTGGGGGCGTGTGTGGAAGGCAAGGATGACGTAAGGCAGAGTCTTTCAGAGCCTTTTGATAATTGTGAGAGCAAATTGACCCGCATCTGGGGGTTTGTTGTGCTATTTACACATATTTGAAATTTTTGAAATTAAAAAAAAAATTATGCTGCCACACCATGAAGACTTTGTGGAGGTGAGGGGAAGGAGCAGAGAGTTTTCCAGGGCTGGACACTGTCGCCAGGGTTTAGGGCCAGGTGGAGATGGAGGCAGGGACAGAGCTGGGGGTCCTGATCTGTTGGGAGGTGGAGACGACAAGCTTTGTCGGGGATATGTCTCCTTTGAGACATGTGAAAGTCCTGGCAGGTGACTCAGGCAGGAGGGACCTGTGCTGTAGGGAAGAAATGGTCACCGACAACTCGGGTCTTGTCAAAGTGCACTTGATGATCAGTCCGGAACTTGAGCCCACATCTTCAGCCTCATCAGTGCTCTTCACACTGCCCAGGCTGGGTGCACAGACCCTCCGGCCCTCCTTCCCTTTCTACTTAGTGACTTTCTTCTTCTAGTACTGGGAATTGAACCCAGGGAGCACTGAGTCACATCCCAGCCCTTTTATTTCCAGGCAGGGTATCCCCAAATGGGCTGGACTGGTCTCAGACTTGTGACTTTTCTGCCTTCGCCTCCTGGGGAGCTGGGATTCCAGACATGCCCCACTGCATCTGGCTCCCAGGGTCTTATCAGCTCCTGTTCCTCACAGACTCCTCAGCCTGGCGAGCAGGCCATGATGACGGAAGACAGCCTGAGTCTTGTGGTCACTACTGCATGGCTCATGAAGAAACTTGCTTCTCAGGCCCTAACTAACTTTTGAACTGTTTTGTCTTGATGTAATTTTTTTTTTTCTTTTTCTGGTACTGGGAATGGAACTCAGGACCTTGTGCTTGCCAGGCAGGTGCTGTGCCAGTTAGCTGGTTTTCCTTTTATTTTTCAAACATTGTAAATTTTTTTTTTTTTTGGCGGGACCAGGGTGCAAACTCATAGCCTTGCACTTGCCAGGCAGGCACTTGTGCCACGGAGCTGTCTCCCCAGCCCCTGTAAATGTTTTTAAGCACACACACAAGGGAGAAAGTTGTATCATAACAATCCTAGATACGTTTCCAATTACAATCATGTTAACTATTAACATTTTCCAGTGGGGACTGGAAATTTTCTGTGTTATTTTACCAGTTGCCCTTTACTGAAGTTTCCAAAATAAACTTACCTTTATGATATCTGATTATCAATTTAAATTTTTTTTTAATTTTAAAAATTTATTTGTGCATGCCTGTAATCTCAGCACTTGGGAGGCTGAGGCAGGAGGATCGATACGAGTTCAAGACCTTCATGGGCTGCAAAGTGAGCTCAAGGCCAACCTGAACTGCGTAGTGAGACCCTGTCTCAAAAAAAAAAAAAAAAAAAGATAAAAAAAGTTATTTGTTTATTTTGTTTGAGACAGGGTGGGGGCTTAGGCTCACTAATCCAGACTGACCTCAAACTTGTACCAGTCCTCCTGCCTCACCAGTTGCTGGGATTATAGGCATGAATGACCACGCCTGACACTTTATTTTTTTTAATGAACAGCCTTAAGTTTATTTATTTATTTTTTATATTATGGCCAGCTCAGCCTGCCCTGGGGGTGGGGCTGGCACAGCATGTGGTACCAGAGATCGAACTGGGGTCCCTGCGGTTGCCTAAGTTTGCCTAAGCAGGTGCCTTAGACCACTAAGCCATCTCGTCGGCCTGGCACTTTATTTTTAATTTTTTATATTTTTAAAACTTTTTTGCCCTTTTGAGATAGGTTTTCACTATGAGGCTCAGGCTGGCTTGGAACTCACTTTATAGCTTAGGCTGATCTTGAACTTGCAGCTGTCTTCCTACCCCAGCTTCCTGAGTGCTGGAATTACAGGTGTAGACCACTATGTCTAGCCGACTCTCGGTTTTTTTCAGCGTTGTGTAACCATTGCCCTTATCTAATTCTAGAATATAGTATTTTTATCACCCCCAAGCAAATTCTATATCAGTAGAATAGCAGTCTCTTGATCTCTCCCTCTCCCAGCCCCTGACAACCGCTAGCCTATTTTCTGTCTGGATTTGCCTGTTCTGGACAGTTCAACTATAATTGGAATGTGTGGTCCTTTGTGACTTAACATAATGTTTTCAAGGGTCAGCCAGGCTATAGCATATAGCGGAGCTCATTCTTTCATGGCTTAATAAAAATCCTTTGTGTAGCTCTTGTATATTTTGTTTGTTCATTCATAGCTTAGTGGGCACCCAATGGGTCTCTTTTTGGCTTTGAATAGTGCTGAGCATTACATGTAAGTCTTTGTGTGGATACTGCTTTGAGCTCTTCAGTATTTGAGAATACCTAGGAGTAGTATTGTGGGGGCCACTAGATAACTTTTTCCTGCAAAGCTTCATTCCAGAGGGGCTCAGTCCTTGGCAGCTGCCTTCTCCATGGCGGCCAGCACGTTGCTTAGCTCCTCATGCTTCCTCTTGGCGCGCGGATGTGGTCCCCACCCTTTTCTTGATGAACTTGAGGGCGCGTTTGTCCTTGGAGACCTTGAGCAGCTCCGTGGCCCGCCGTGCAGGGGGCGAAGCCGCACACCTCCCGGATCGTGTCCCGCACGAACTTGGTGTGACTGGCGGCGAGGCCTCCGCGGCGGCGGTGGCAGCAGCTGTGCCTCGGTTTGCTCACATTCTTAGTCCCCTTGGGGGGCCCTTGTTGAGGCCCACGGCCATGGCACAGCAGAGGGTCCTGGCTGCTGCTCTTCAGTGGTTGCTGTGGCGGAAGGGCCAGCGCGCGCTGCCCCATTGGTTATCTGTTTTAATAGCTTTGAGGAACTTTAGTGCCGTTTTCCCTAGATAGCACCTTCACAGTCCTGCCATCAGAGTTGAGGGTTCCTGTTCCTCCACCGCCCCATGAACCCTTGTAATTTCTGACTAATTTTGTTTGAAGACAAGAGTCTCACTATGTAGTTCAAGGCTGATCTTGAACTTGTCATCTTCCTGCCTAGGCCTCCACAGTGCTGAATTATAGGGCTGTGTACCACATGCCCAGCTCTGTTTGTTTCTTTCTTTCTTTCTTTCTTTCTTTCTTTCTTTCTTTCTTTCTTTCTTTCTTTCTTTCTTTCTTTCTGTTTGTTTTCTTGTTTTTTTTTGTTTTTGGTTTGAGACAGGATCTCGCCATGCAGTTCAGGCTGGCCTTGAGCTCACTTTTGTAGCCCAGGCTGGTCTCAAACTCGTACCAATCCTCCTACCTCAGCCTCCCAAGTGCTGGGATTATAGGTGTGCGCCACCACGCCCAGCTCTTCTAGTTCTTGTTGTTTTTTTTTTGTGTGGCACTGGGGTTCAAACTCACAACCTTGCACTTGCCAGGCAGGCACTTGTGTCATGGAGCTATCTCCCCAGCCCCGTGGCTCTTCTTTTTCTGATGTTTTGATTTATAGCCATCTAGTGGTACGGTACCTCATGATTTTGATTTGCATTTATTTCTCTCAAGGTTAATGATGTTGAACATCTTTGTGCCTGTTGTCCTTGTCTATATTGTCTTTCCTCCTGAATGATGGGATTACAGTTGTGCACCACCACATCCTGCCTCTACACTGTCTTTAGAGATAATGAAAATTCTTGATTTTTTTTTTAACTGAGTTGTCTTTTTAATCCTTGGAGATTGCATACTTTTTGACAAAAAGGTTTATAAATAAAGCTGCGTATTTCACGTCAGAAGGCAGCTTGTGTGGGTGTTTCTCTGCTGGCTATGCTGAGTCAAGTTGCGGAGGAGCCGACAGCCAAGTGGCGCCTGAAGTTCCACGTTACGCCGGATAGGCAGGCTCAGGTTGGTGCTCTGGCTTCTCAGCTGCGGGGGTGTCCCCCAACTTTTCATCTAATGTGATTGGCACCCTCTGATGACCTTTGCCAGAATCAATTACTAAATTCAGATTTGTAATATAGTACTTTGATTTTGTTGTTGTTTGCTTGTTTTTTGTCACTTTCTGAATTAATCAGCTGGCATATTTGGTGAAGCACGGCTCTTCCTCATCCACTGTGACTTTCAGGGCTCCTGGAAAGCCAGCAGCAGAAAGCATGAAGTGTTAAACTCTTTGCCCAGTGCTTCTGATTTTCAAATAAGGAAATCAGGGCAACATGAGGCTCCCCTTGCCACAGGTCAGGTGCTGATGTAGGAACCCAGATTCCTAAAGAGACACTGCCACTGCCTTCCTTGCCCAGAGATTAAAGGATAGGACCAGCCCTTTCCCTGGCAGGGTCCTCGAAGGCAGGATTGTGACTTATTGTGGAAAGACAGACACGGGCTGTTTTTAAACAGGAAGGTTGAGCTTCCTGCATTAGAGGTGGATAGTTGACCCCTATCTCCATCTGGATGTTAACTGGATGAAGTTGAAGCCGTGACGCGCCCTATAACCTTTAGGCTGTCCCACATCTTCATTTGGCAATCCTCCTGTTTCAGTGTCTGATTCAAGCCAGAGCCTTGCAAATCACTTAGAATTCGGTCCTGTTGCTTCATAGGCAAGTGAGATCCATGCACTGAAACTCATTTCTCTCTCCTGAAGCCAAGAACAAATGTACTATTATACATGCTTTGATGAGATAATTGGACCAAAACACTTTCAAAACTGTATTGTGTGAAGAGATGAGGTGCCACCTCAGCCATGTCCTAGTTTGTTTATTTCCTGGCTTTGTTTTTCAAGTTTTTATCTCCTCAGGCCCTTTTACTTCTCTGGCCTTTTCCAGCTGCCCAGTCCTTGCACTGAAGACCCCTCACGCATCTTCCTTACTCTTGTCCCTACTTCCTCTAAACAGAGCAGCCACATTGAACAGAAAAGGTCAGTGATGAACTTAGCAGCTACAGGTCTGGTTCTTGTTTTTATCACTGTGTGAACATTGAAATCAGCTAAGCCTCCTAGGATCTTTCCTAGTCTCTGTGAAAAGGATGGTTGTATTAAATGCCTGTTCAATTAAACTTTTAAAGTGCAAACAGTCATTGTAAAGGACCTCAGACCCTACATGTACTGCTTGTTGCTTTTTCATTCTTTCTTCTAAATTGTATTGTCTTTAGTTCCCACTGCCTCCCCCACAGGGGGTTTGCTTTCCTGCAAGTCCATTGTCTTCTCAGCATAGCTTTTGCAGTTCTGAAACCACAGGGTTAATTTAGTTGTACTTGCCCTCTCCATTCCCTAACTGGAATGGGTTTGGAGCTCGCTTTCCCGCCCTGGGAGAACTGCGGCTTTGGGCTCATTTAAGCTGAAAGGGTGGCTGTCCTTTGATTTTTGGTGTGCATTTGAATATAAGCAATCTAATCTCTTGGATGTATTGAGCATAGGCATTTAGATTTTCTGCAGTGGCTCATTTAAGAGGGAAATGAGACAGGAAGTACTTTAAAGGTGGAAAACACCCTTCCATTGTTAGGTAGTTGTTCTGTCCATCCTCTTCTTGTCCCTTGGGCTGAAACAATGGCACCTAAGTGGTTCCAGCTGTTAACCCCGGCTGCCCCGGCCTTTTCTTCACTCCAGGTCTTTGTGATGTAATGGACATGTTTTGCCCCAGGGCAGCTGTTAAAAAGCCATTTTTGTTTGCTTTGTGCTTTGGAGTGAGAGGGTAGACTGAAGGGGCCTGCTAGAACTGCAGGACTTGGGCTAAGGGAACTTTCAGTGTGAACTGAAACTGGAAGCAGCATGTCAAGGCAGTGTCTACACTTGACAACATGCAGAAAGTGATTTTCATCAAGTACAGTTTTGCTCTTCAATACAAAGTCACTGTGAATGTGCCTAGGCCTGGTGGTGTGTGCCTGTAATCCCAGCACTTGGGAGGCTGAGGCAGGCAGGACTGTTGTGAGTGCAAGGCCTGCCAGGGCTACAACATAATGTGTGCAAGCCCAGCCTAAATTACACAATGAGACCGTCTCAAAACAAGTGAACAACCACCACCCCCACAACAAAAAACCCAAACAAAAAAGACATAACATTGCATTTCTCAGTGATTCAGATGAGCTTTCTCCAGAACATGTTTAGCCCAGGAGGGTTTTGCTGTGTTCTATGGTAGGTACAGTGCCATTAGGAGTTAGGGCAGACCAGTTAAGGTTCTGAGGTGCTAATTGCAAAGGTAGACAAAAGAGCTAGTAGTGAGTCCTGCTAGTGATATAGGGGAAAAATTATCTCGGTGGATGACCTCAAAGATATAGGGGAAAAATGAAACTCTCGACCTGAAAGGTACCTGGAATGAGTTTGTGTTCTCTAAAACTGAAGAATGAATTTTAGAACAAATGGAGATTATGAGCAGAATATATTTATTGGGGGAAAGAAAGCTCCTGTCCTAGAGAGGGACAAAAGGGGGGCCCAAACGGGTGGTCCCCAGGAAGCTATCTCTTCGAGGGACTTTCATAGTGTAAAACCATGCTGTGAGGTGGGTCTAAGGTGGTGGAGAGCATGGGAACTCACTTGGGTGGGTGTCTTACTCTTCTCTTGTTGCTGGAACAAATACCCAACGCTCAAAATGAGGGAAGGAAAGGTTTATTTAGCTCACAGGTACTGGAGGTTTTAGTCCATATTCAGCTAGCTCCAAGGCAGTAGTGAGCAGTGAGTAGTGGCACATGGCAGAGGGCAACCTTTCATGGTGGCAGCTAAGAGCAAGAGAGCAGGGGAGGAGTAGCAGCAGCTCAAGCAGCTAACTTCTCTTCTTTCCTTACATTGAAGTGCAAATCACCTGGCCCAGGGGAGATGCAGCACCCACACCCACAATAACCAATCACAAATTCCAGAAGCTGCCCCATGACTGCATGAGGCTTTGGGAGGACACCTATATACAAACCATAACAGTGGGCATGAGGTGGGACAAAGCTATGGTCAACCAATGAGATTACAAGCACTGCTGCTTTGGCAAAATTGATTAAATCCAGGACCAAATGAGGAAGTGAGCCTTGCAGCAAACAGGCATGAACACAGAATAAGGTATTTTCCTGTTAGGGTTGGGTTAAAGACTCTTGGGGCTCTTTCAAGGTGGTTGATACCTAATTAGAATATCAATCCTTGATGCCCATCCTTAGGGATGGCCGCAGCAGGGAGTGTCTGTCTCTTCCAAAATTGCAAAGTCACTTTGTCTTCTATATTGTCTTTGAGGGCCTGGCCCTGTCTGACTGCCTATAATATTTCTATCTAGTTCAGCTTCCTACAGCACTAGGAGGTCGGGAAGGCTCAAAAGGAGGAGAGTGCTGTGCACGCACTTCTAATGAGGCTGGATTACAAATTCAAGTCCCTCTGGGGCCATTTAGCAAAATCCCCATCTCAAGGTGAAGAATGCAAAGGGCTGAGACCTCCAGCTCAGTATTAGAGCATCTGCAACCCCCACCCTAGCCCTTAGCACTGTGGGAAAGAGACTTTGGCAAGGACACAGCTGAGAAAGGGTTTCCTAGGGGAGAGGTCCAGGGATACAAACAAGCTTGCAGTGTTGAATTGGCAGAACACCATGGTGAGTCTGGAGAGCTATAAGCAATGTAAACATTTTCTTTTCCTAACACATAAATCTCTAGTCCTGCTTTCTACTTCTCAACATTCAAACCAAACTATACTCTGGTACCATAATCTGTGTAATTAAGAAACTAGTAGTATGTGTTTGCAGTACGCAATAATTACATTCATTGTGGAGACTTGGTACTTGTACAGTCCATTAAGAGGGTTTTTTTTTTTTTTTTTTTGTAC
Organism: Capromys pilorides; assembly: GCA_004027915.1. Taxonomy (NCBI): domain Eukaryota; kingdom Metazoa; phylum Chordata; class Mammalia; order Rodentia; family Capromyidae; genus Capromys; species Capromys pilorides. The sequence goes on from PVKN010000925.1 coordinate 16,187, forward strand.
CCAAAATTGAACTCTCAGGACCTTGCTTTCCAGGCAGTCATGGCTGCACTGCTGAGCTATATCCATGTAAGTTTTTAACCAGCACGTATGGTCACCCAGTGACGCTGTGCAGTTACTTTGCTTCGTAGTGGGATTTTTTGGACTCAGGGCGCTGTGGGCAACTTCTGATCACCTTTCGCTGCTAAACGTGCTTTTGCCAGCTCCTGCACATTCACTGGCTGCCCAGTAATACCCCAGAGTCCCTGGGAGTGAGCAGGAGGGAAAGAATGCCGGCAGCCACGGGTCCCTACTTATTTTGGTTTCTATTGTACTTTTGATGTCACCCCCAACCCCCACCAACAGGAGCTTCCTCGTTTTTTTTCTGAGACTTACTGTTTCAGGTCTTAACATTTAAGTCGTCCACTTAAGAGTTCGTTTTTGTGATTGCTGACTTCTTTCGTGTGGAGATACCTACTCTTCCCCGTGGCTGTTGAAGAGATTTCCTCATCTGTCCCACTGTGTATCCCTGCACCCTTGTCAAATATTGGCTAGCCCTATAACTCAGAGGTTTATTTCTGGGCCCAGGAGTTTGTTTCCATGGCCTCTGTGTCTATCTGTGGTCTGTGTGTTCCATATACCTCTGTGAACTTTGCTAATAATTTGATTGTGATAATCATTTCACATTATATGACACATGTCAAATCATCATTGGTCCACTGAAATTTATGAATTCATTTGTCAGCTATACCTCAGTGAGATCTACAAATCCATTGGTGAGAGCACTGGGGTTGGCTGACCACTGAAAATCCCTGCACTTCTTTGCTAATACATTAGGTCATCATATTCATTGTCTATTTTAAAAAGTCAAACTTTGTGGGGCACGGTGGTGTGGCTGGAGAATCTCTGAGTTAGAGGCCAGCCTGGGCTACAAAGTGAGTTCAAGGCCAGCCTGAACTGCATAGTGAGATCCTGTTTCAAAACCACCCCCCGCCCCCCAAAAAGTCAAACTTATTATGAAAAAATTTCAAACATATTCCAAAATAGAATAATACACTTTATGCACCCTGTACCGGGCTCTAACAAGTATTAGTTTTCAACTAATCTTGTTTAATTTATACCTGCACCATTTTATAACATCCCTTTGCCACCACAGACTAGTTTTATTTATTTATTTATTTATTTATTTATTTATTTATTTATGAGATAATCTTGTTTAGGAGTTTCAGGCTGACCTTCAGCTCACTGTAGCCAAGACTGGCCTTGAACTCTGAGGCCAGAGGCAGGCACTCATTCTGCATCATCCTCTGGAGTGAGTGGTGGGATAGGTTTATGCCATCTTGGCCAGCAAACTATTAGTTTAAAGCAAACCCCAAACATTTTATGCCATTGTAAAACACTTCAGAATGTATCTCAAAAATCCTTCAGAAAATAGCAAAACCATTATCCTATCTAAAAGTAATAATTCCTGAATATGAAATAGTTTGATAAAATTTTGTTTTACTTTTCACTTGATTGGTAATAGTCAGGGTCCAGGCAGAGCTCACAAAATTGCACTTGACAAATACATCTCTTTTCAAGTCTTTATGTGTGGGTAGAATATTGGGGACATAACCCCAGGCAAATGCCCCACCAGTGAGCTACATACTCCCAGCCTTTTTAAAGGACTTGCAGAAAGTACAGGTTCCCTGGCTGTTTTTTTTTTTTTTTTCTTTTCTTTGCAATTTAATTATTAAACTTGGTAGCTGTCCTTCAAATGTCCTGTATTATGGACTTTGCGGATCACATCCCTGTGGTGTTATTTCACATGTTCTTCTGCCTCCTGTGTTTCCTGTACATTGAAATCTGCCATCCAATTGACAGTGTAGGTTCCTATTTCCCACACTTCTGTGATAACCCGGGTTACTCTACAGTGGGAAACACTGTGATATACAGTTCTAGATCCTTCCTGATATTCCCGTCCGAGCTCATCACCAGCATGACACCCAGGACAGTCCAGGTGCACAGGCCTTCCTTGTTGGCCCCTGCCCCATCTGAACTGTAGTGGAAAAAATGCAGTGACCGGTTGTCCTGTTCTGGCTGCCTTGAAGTCCTAAACAAACTCAAAACTAAATTACTTTCTATGGTCATTTAGTCTTTGGGAAGAGTCAGAAGTTGCACAGCACCAGATCTGGTGAATACATTGGATGAGGCGACACTACAATGTTCACACCCCAGTCGAGGATTCAGTCCCCAGTAATGGGAAAAATCCAACCAAACTCCTGGTCCTTCTGCATATTGCATTTCTCTGTGAGCTCTTTTTTCTTCAGTCTCACAGATGACTGAGTTGGAGGCTCAGTCAATTGGCTGAAAAATAATTTTCCAATAATAATGCTACTGAGGATTACATGACCTTTATCCGTCCCATTTGCGTGGGTCATGATGCTTGCATAAAACCCGATTTCCAAGACAGGCATTTTGGGAGAAACTGGAAACATTCCTGTGCCCAGATTCCAGTTAATAAAAGATACTGGCAGTGTTTCCAAAATTGTTGAACTGATTTACATTTCCCTGGGAAACAGCTCTTTGAATCTGAGTTGTCTCCCTGTGGCTTCCTGCATGGCCTCCCTGTGTGATTGCTTTCCACAGCAGCTGGTTTCTGGCAGCTCCTGGCAGCTGGAGCCAGAGCCAGAGCCAGAGCCAGAGCTGAATCCCACGCTCCACCCACAGCTGGCTGAGATGGATGTGTGTGCTAGGGACACTGCCTTGCCTCCTGGCAGTGGATTGTAGATAAGTCTCATTGACCAGCTAATTCTGAAAAATATGCTACAGAAGTTAAAAACCTGTAAAGTTTTTTTAAAAAAAGAGGGTTTGGCCAGTAATTCCAGTACTTGGGAGGCTGAGGTAGGTGAATTGCCATAAATTCGGAGCCAGCCTGGGCTGCATCATGAGTTTAAGGCCTGCCTGATCTACACAGTGAGACCTTGTTTCAAAAACAAAACAAAAAAACAGCAACAGAGAGAGACAGACAGACAGATGGAGACACAGAGAGAAGTAGAGACAGAAGAGAGAGGTTTTGATAAACCTACAGTTAACTTCCAAAGCTCTAGTTTCTTTCCTCACCCAGGTCTGAATGGGTTCTGAACAATTGTGTTTTAGTCCTCCTGTGCCTCTCTTTTTTGCCCCTAGAACTATAAAGTGGGGTGGGGCTGGAGGCCAAGTTGGTGGGCAACATCATGTCCCTAAGCTGCTCTTGAGTTGCTCTATAACATAGGTTTCCAACCTATAGCCTCTTAAAAGAGCAGGATAAGGAGTTGCTTGAAAAATCCTTACCTTACAATTAGAGAATTTAAACAATTACATTTTTTTTTCAGATAGGGTCTCATGTTACCTAGGTGTCAGAACTTATGATTTTCAAGTAGCTGCCTTAAGCAGCTGGGGTTATAGGCATGTGGCAGTGTACACAGTCAAATTTACAGATTCTTATTTTTGAGCTAGGGTTTTTCTATGGCAGCTCAGGCTGGCTTTGTATTTACTATGTGTATAAAGCTGGCCTTGAACTCAAAGCAACCCTCCTGCCTCAACCTCCTGAATGCTGGCATGCACCACCATTACAGAGATGAGTGACAAAGACTGCTAAAATTATGGATTCTTAAGTTTGAAAACAAGGGCTGAAGTGGGATTCCATGACATTGGTAGAGTGTTCCCTAAAAAGAAATAGGGGGTATTAAACCTCACTTCATGGCAGCAGACTCAGGTGACCTACATGACCAAGGGACTGTTTGGGTTTGGGAAGCTAGCTCTGTGGCATAAGAGCCTGCCTGGTAAGCACAAGGTCCTGGGTTCCCGCCAGTTCCAAAACAAACCAAGGGGCTATTTTATTTTCCCTGTTTCTTCAGGGGCCTTTCCCTGTTTTCCATGTAGTGTGAGTTTTAGATGAATAAGAAAATTGGTGGTGTCCCTTTGTAAGGTAGAAATGATCTCAGGAAATCTGTACCTGTGCTAATGATGGCCAACATCACAATTGGCTTCTCTGTGTTTAAGTCCACTAGTTACTTGGTGATTTCATAGGCTTTTGGTTTTGGCTTTTTGAGACGTGTTCCTGCTATGTAGTTTGGGATGGCCTTTAACTCACTGTGTAGCCCAGTCTGGCGTCAAATTTGTGGCAATCCTCTTGCCTTAGCCTCCTGAGTGCTGAAATTACAGCTATGCACTCTCATGCTCAGCTCACTTGGTGACTTTGGACAAATTGATTAATTCATCTAATTTTCCCAGAAAAATAGCTATCATTTTAAGTCAGTCACAATAATTGGTGAGCCCAAGGCCTCATGTAGATTTGCACCTGGACATGGTATTGTGTCATTGTCTGTGTGTGTCCCTCTTCACCTCCTAGATTGCCAGTCCTGCTCCTACTTGTGGATGTCCCTCACATACCTTGCAGAGTTCTGTGAGCATGATTGCTCTGGCTGAGGGTGAATCAGGAAGGTGTGAACAGTGCTGTACATTCGGTCATGCTTGGCAGCAAAGCACACAGGCCAGCATTTCATGTGAGGGCAGGAGGACACACAGGAGGAAACTTGAGACTTACACAGTGGAGACACTGTGGCGTATGGCAAGAGTCGTGACTCATGGTGTGGGCCCCTTGACAGTTTAGCTCACCCCATGGAGGAAAAAGTGCTTTCTGCACTCTCTTTAACCACTCTCTTCGTTTTGTACAGGTCACTACAAATGGCATCATTGCCCTGAGCGAACCGCCAGCCAAAGAATCTCATCCTGGGCGCTTCCCACCCTCCTTCGGCTCAGTGGCACCTTTTCTGGCAGATTTGGACACAACTGATGGGCTCGGAAAGGTGTATTATCGAGAAGACCTGTCCTCCGCCGCCACTCAGCTGGCAGCAGAATATGTCCAGAGGGGCTTCCCGGAGGTTTCTTTCCAGCCCATCAGTGTAGTGGTGGTCACCTGGGAATCGGTGGCCCCCTACCAAGGGCCCAGTGGGAACCCTGCCCAGGAAGACCAGGTAAGCACTGCCCAGGCAGGAATACAGGGGGTGGGACGCACTGACTTTATACTCTGCTCTCCTAGTGTGGGCACCATCCCTTTGTTACTGATCAGGAAGGAGATGTGAAGCAAAATAGCCTAGGCTCATTGCAGATACGCAACTTCCAGAAGCTTCTCTGCAGGATATATAAATCTTGTGTTTCTGTGATGATCAGATGTTAACAAAGCCAGTTCCTGAGAAGATTCCTTCAGGACAAAAATAGGACTGGTGGACTGGGGAGACAGCTCAGCAGCATAAGCACCTGCCTGGTAAGGGCAAGGTCCTGCCTGAGTTAGATCCCCAGCACTGAAAAAAACAAAACAAAAAAACTTAAAAATAGAACTGGCCGACAGCTGCCCCAAGTGTTGGTCCTTCAAGTGGCAAGTAGCAGAAGGCTAACTTCTAACAGTGAAGTTATTTCACCAACGCAACTGGAAAGAATGGTGTGTTGTAGAAAAAATGGTCACAGTAAAAACCCCATTGCTGACAGCCTTCGCTCTCCCATGTCCCTCCTTCCTTTAAACATGTTTATCCTATTGTTCTTGTCACTTTCTGGAGCAGTTCTGGAAGTCTTCTTTCATAGGAGGAATGACCCAAAATGCAGCGAGTGCTGCTGCCAAGTGCCGCTCACACGCCAGAAAGGCAGGCTCATGGAGACGTCACGGAGTGTCCTTACCTCCACATCTGGCACTGTGCTGCTTCTGGCTCTCCCCTAAAGTTAAGTGACTGACAGAAGTTTCCGGACAACGCGGCGGTCACAGCAGCACAGCTAAAGACACTCACGAAAGAAGACTTCCAGAACTGCTTCAGAAAGCCAAAGAGTGATGGGCTGACTGTGTTCAAAGTGAGGGGGACTGTATTTTGAGGGGGATTACTGGCACTGTGTTGTACTGTAATAACTTTAGAAAAATTAAGTGTCCACCATTTTTTGATCATATCTTATATATTCATTAAATATTCAGGAGACTGGATGGTGACACAGTCTCAGAGATAGCCTAGCAGAAGTATACTGGAGTATATGATCCCCTCAGAATAAGATGAAAGCGTTGCCATCAACAGTATTTTTTATGCATAGCCTGGTGGACAGCACATTTTGAGGTCCGCACATGTGTCACTGGGTAACTAGATTTTCATTTCTCTCTGTAGAGAAACACGTTCCAGGCTGTTCTGGCCTCCTCAAATGCCAGCACCTATGCCATTTTCCTGTACCCCGAAGATGGACTGCAGTTCTACACGACCTTCTCCAAGAAGGAGGAGAGCCAAGTGCCTGCTATGGTTGCTTTTAGTCAAGGTTTAGTGGGATTCTTTTGGAAGACAGATGGAGAGTATAATGTATTTGCTAATGATAGCAGGTCAATTGAAGACTTGACCAGGTATGCTTCCTTTATGCCTCAGTAGATTCTCCTTCTAATAGTATTGTTTTATTATTTTACCAAGAAAAATATTGTAGGCATTATAAGTCATTACCTAACAATGATCCTGTGGATTTAAATTTTATATTTAGTTAGGAAGAATTTCTTTGATTTTTTTTTTTTTGCAACAGGGTCATGCTATAGAGAGCTCAGGCTGGCCTTGAACTCTAGAGCCCAGTCTGGCCATAAACTTGTGGTGATCCTCCTGCTTCAGCCACCTGATATTTTATGGTTTTTGTTTGTGGTGCTGGGGATGGAACCCCAGCCTTTGTGCCTGCTAGGCAAGCCCTCTACCACTGAGCAGTAGCCCTAGCCGTCATAATATGAAATACTGGGATGATTGAACTCAGAATGAACAGGTGTCCTATTTTTTAGGTATCATCTTCATTTAAAACACCTGTAAATATGAAGACATGAGTAAAGGTCATTGAAGTTTGTCTCTCTGCCAGGAACCAGAGACTAGGAAAACCACTTTCCCTCCACAGTGACCAAGTGGGACATCTTACGACATTGAACATTACCCAGGGAACAGTGTTCTCAGGCTGTGTTGTAGATTTGTCAAAAGGAGACAGAGCCCAGACTGATTTTTTTAAAATTAAAATCCTTCCTTTCCTGTTAGTCTTAAAGAAACAAAGAATGGCCCCTCCCTCCAGTTTTCTATTGTCAAATCCAGCCTACCGGGCTCTGCCCTGTCTTGGCGGTGTGCTTGCAAATCCTTAACATCTGGTTTTATGATGACAGGAGCCCTGATTCCTACCACTTGGCCTAATTTTTGTAGTGGAAAAATTCTTCCCTTGACCAAATTGAGGCTACTAAGCCAGGCATGGTGGCACATATGTGTAATCCCAGCACTTGGGAAGCTAAGGCTGGAAAATCATTGTGAGTTCAAGACCAGCCTGGGCTACAAAGTGAGGTAAAGGCCAATCTGAACTGCCTAGTGAGACCCTGTCTCAAAAATAAACAAACACCCTACAGGTTTAGAAAATTCCTCAAACTCCATTGTGTGGTCTGATCATTTTATATAATTTTGACTGCTTTTACTACCTTCTTTTTTCACTGATGCATAAGAATATTAAAAATCGGGCCAGCGAGATGGCTCAGCATTCTAAAGCGCCTGCTTAGGAAAGTTTAGGCAACTGCAGGGACTGTGGTTTGATCCCTGGCACCACATGCTGTGCCAGCCCCACACCCAGGGCAGGCTGAGCCAGCCATAAAAAAAAAATATTAAAAATGAAAGTTTGGATGAAGCTCAGGGGTAGTGTTTACCAGCAAGTGTGAGGCCCTGAGTTTGAGTCCCAGCACCAAACAAGAGAGCATTAAAAATGGTGAGGAAGTAGTGGTAGGGCTGTTTTGTTCTCTTTTGTAATTATAAAATGTTGGATTTTGTAACTCATTTGCTGTTTACCACACCCTTTGAACACAGAAAGCTAAACTGAGGACGTTAAGCTCCCCGTCTGATGGGGTTGGGGCTTTTCATTCATGCATGCATACATTTTTTCATTCTCTGCTTTTCTGACACCAAGTATGTGCAGACTCATCCCTCACACCAGCCAACTGGCCAGTTCTCCAGATGCCAGCTGAGTGCCCTTTATTCAGTTGGATTCTGGCAGTAACTGCAGAGTTAATATAGACCACACAGGTACAGACAGGCCCTGCCCCACGAGACTGTCCTCAGCTCATTCGCTTGAAAGGCTCTCAAAACCCAGAAATCACTTTACCCTCACTAGGGTATTAGAAAGAACACATCTCTGGGACAGCCAAAGGGAAAAAGTCCGGGGGAGGTGTCTGCAGCCCTACCTCCTAGGGTCTTTTTGGGATCCTTATTAAGTTGGTGCAGTTGGTTAAGTCACCGGCCACTGGTGATTGGTTCTCCAGCTGCTCTTACCTCCTTAGAGGTGCTGTGGGGCTGAACCTGCCAGCATCTGGCCAGGATGCTCTGGCCAATAGTCCCCAGTCTGAGGCCATGAAGCCCCGTTCCTATCCTACTCAGCTCAGTAGCGTGCAAAACCACATCACACCTTGGAAATTCCGAGGGTTTGGGGAGCTCTTGGGTCAGCAACAAAGAACGCCTGTGTGTTTTCTGTTAGGCGTACTCTCCTAGGAAAGGGAGTAGAGGACAGAATGAAAGTCTGGTGCATCAGCTCATAAGGCAGAGTACCTAACCTAGGTCCTGAGGCTGTCCTGGAGCCCTCCTTAGGAATGGCTGAGGGGCCCTATCATGGTGTTGGACTCAGCATATGAAGTAGCCTTGGATTGTGAACTCTGACAACCAGATGAGACAGCCACTTCCTTCCTGCACTAGCCTCTGCTGCGGGTGAACAGGTGACCCAGGCACGGGTTTCAGGTCCATAGGGGTCCTAAGAGCTACTGGTGGGTGGTGAATGGGGTTGCTTGAGGGCTGCAGGCCTGTTTTCAAGACACTTTCTTTTCATCTAGGAACAGCAACTCTGGGTATCAGGGCGTATGGGTGTTTGAGATTGGGAGTCCAGCTGCTGCCACAGGTGTGCTTCAGGCAGAGGTGAACCTCGGACCCAACAGTGGAGCAAATTATGAAGGAGAAGTTGAAGATTATGAGCAGGTGACCACTCATATTGGCCTGGAGGATGCGTCAACCCCATCTTTGCCCTTCAAGATTTCAAAAAGAGGTGATAGTGACACATATGATGTGTCCCATGCCCTCTCTCCACGCCATGAAACTACCGAGGGCTCCAGATCTTTCCAGCTGCCAGTGTTTTCCCAGCAGCAGGTCTTAGATGTGGATGAAGTGGAAGAAACAGGAAATGGTAAGACTGTTTAAGTTTCAGTTAGCTGGAGATGTCCTTGGAACATTATTGGGGTGGGATGCTTGGATGTTCAGAAAGGAACATCATTACTGGGGTGAACGCATTATAAGGTAGGTCGTAAGGATGAGAGCCTACAGTTGTAGGGCACTAGGGCGCAGACAGAGGGGTTTGGTAGCAGAGTCAGATATCTTTTGGCATTAGAACTATCGTCCTGCAGCTGTGGGGTGAGCCTTCTTTCAACTTTTTTTTGTATTTTATTCTGATTGATTAATTGATTGATTGGTTTTTTGAGACAGGCCTATATAATCCAGGCTGGCCTGGAATCCATGGCAATTCCCCTGCCTCAGCTCGCCAAGTGCTGAGATGATGGGCAAGCACCACCACCCAACTGCTTTAATGCCTTCGAATTATTTTGAAAGCCAACTGTTACTCTTTGTGATTTCTGAAACCAGAAATATATTAAATCCAGCTGAAAAAACATTTTATAAGTTCTTTTGGCTGTTTCTGCAGCTTATCTTTGACATTTATTTCCTCTTGGTTTTGGAATTAGAATTACTGATTAGTTTTCCTCCCAGGCTCCATTGGAGCTGATTTGTGAAAATTAAAAATGTGAAATAATCTGATTTCCCATGAAAAACAGTTTTGTGTATCAGGTTTTTCCTACATTTTGAGAAAAAATAGTTTGAGGATACTTTAATCTGCCTTATGAGAGATGTACAAACTAAACTGTGTTCGTTATTTTTTTCTCCTGAGGTTTTCAGTAAAATCCACCCTTTACTGGGGATATAAGTAAGTGCTCTGCTAGGCAGCTACATCCTTGTTTTATATTTACTTTTTTTTTTTTTTTTTTTTTGGTCTTTTTGAGACAGGGTCTCACTATGCAGTTAAGACTGGCCTTGAGCTCACTTTTTGTAGCTCGTTTTTCTTTCTTTTTACTTGTTTTGATATTTTTCGTAGCAGTGGTCAGAAAGAATTAGTTGTTAGTGAGTATTCCAAGCCCTGGACAAGACAGCTCACTAGGTAATGGGTGCTGTCACTCTGAGGCACAGGCATGGAGAAGGAGCCTCTGGTGGAGGGTGAGGACACGGCCCCTGCCTCAGGCCCTCCCTGCCACCATACACCCTGCGTGCTGGATCCTGAGATGGTGCCCACGTCTCCCTGTGTCACAAGTTACAGAGGTTTCTACCCCCAGTGCAGAGTGTGTTTACCTATAGATGTGAAATTTGGAGTCTCCTTTCCACCCTTCCTGGATGTCTCTGAAATTCTCCTTTGTGGAAATGAAAGCACAGTAAGCCCAACAGCTTACAGCAGATTCCGGAAAATGCTTAGATTTGAATTTAAAATGAGTCTATGACAGCTGTTCTTCTGTCCCCATGTCCCAGTTATTTTGTTGCATTTATTATAAAGGTCAGCCTTCTGTGGCCAGCAGCACATTCCGTGTGTTCCTGGGTTTCACCTTCAGCTATGCAGGGCTTGGTGAACCAGCTAAGGGCTGGGGCTTAGCATTCAGCTGAGCATCGTCAGCTCCAAGCCCTGTCCTTATTCACCTGTGAAATTCCCTACAGAGAATGCCATAGAGAGCCTGCTTTGCTTTAGTCATCTCTCAGAGCCACAGACTAGTAGGACCCTAATCCCCTGCAAAAAAAAGTTCACCCCTCTTATGCTTCTGAACTTCATTCCAAATTAATTTGCTCAGAATCACTAAATTTAAGGTCTAATGAAATGATTCTAATAAAATGAACTTGGAAGATGTAAAGTTAAACTAGGGAGGGATGCTTTTGATTCTTGCTTGGGTAATAGGCTTTTAGATCAGGTAAAATTGAAGGATTAATTCCCATCAGCTTTTGAATGTCAAAGCTTTTGAATTATTCTCTAGGGAAAAGGGAAGTCTTAAAATTTAAGCAACAACAAAAATTATTTTGTTTTGCAAAAAATATTCTAAACAAAAATTTAAGGTTGTTGGAATAGCAACTTTTTTTATTCTATGTATTTTAACATGATAACAGAAAATAATAAAAAGAGTCATGGTTGTGCATGCCTGTAATCCCAGCCCTTGGGAGGCTGAGGCAGGAGGATCGTTGCGAGTTCGAGACCAGCCTGGGCTACAAACGTGAGCTCAAGGCCAGCCTGAACTGCATAGTGAGACCCTGTCTCATAAAGACGAAAAAAAAAAAAAAAAAGAAGAAGATAGTAAAAAGAATAACATTTGAAGTCCTCCCAAATGTGAAGCTGATTTTTCTGACCACATTGGATGGATGTCCGCAGATTTATGTTGGGTGGTGGCCCCGTCATGTTGATTCAGTGACACTGAGGACCATGGGTAGTAGCAGTTTTTACTAGCTCACACCTGCCATTTCTCACTACTGTTTGACCCGTTTGCCCCCGTGGTTTGAGCTCTTGTCACCGTGTCAATAGCTACCAGCAGTGTGCTCTTGTCTAGCCACGTGCTCCGGGACCCAGGCAGATATGAGTCCTAAGGGGAGGAAGCCTCCTGGCCTGCACTCCTGTGCAGTGGCGACTCAGTTCTCTTGTTTTCTCGAGACAGTGTTCCCCTACAGCACAGATTCTCGGCAGACATGCGCCAACAACAGACACCAGTGCTCGGTGCATGCGGAGTGCAGGGACTACAGCACGGGCTTCTGCTGCAGCTGTGCGGCTGGCTACATGGGCAACGGCAGGCAGTGCGTCGCGGAAGGTAAGCAGCGTCCACGTGTTCAGCGCACAGGGAGAAGAGCGCAGGTTTAGAAATGTGGCCTTTGCCCAGAGCTCTGGAGTGTACGGTTCGTGATGTTTTATCGCTGTCTCTTCTTCTTTGTCCTTCTCTGATGCGTGTTCCTTAGGGAATATCTGATTTTCTCATTTGGTGAAGTCTCTTTATATCAGCACCATTTTGTCACTACTAAGGTGATGACCATTGGGAGCCCTCTTCACAGCTGCCCAGCGCTGGACCAGGGGCTGTTCATGCCCCTCGTGCTCCTCAGTTTTCTTTAATTCTCTTCTGTGTCTTTGTCCTTGGGTCTCTCTAGGTACAGGTGGCATTGTTATAGACCTATCTTAATGGCTATGAATCAGGACTGTAGAAGGTTGGTTTAGATAGAAGTCTGCAGTGGGTCAGATTTATTCCCATGATTCTCCCCCATTCCCGTTTCTTTGTGCCCCTGAGATTAGCATGGTAGTACCGGGGCTCAAAAGGTGTACTCAGCTACTCAGCGTGTCCTGAGAGTTAGACCCTCAGCTGGGCCCACGCCCAAGGGGATTCCCTAACAGCTGAGGTCAGCTTTTAACTCCGCCTCTCAAAGGACCAGCCTTTGGTGCTTTGGTCTCTGAGGTGGCTCATCTGAGATCCTGGTGACAGTTCACTCAGACTGAGACCTAGGCCACGCAGCAGAATGAAAGACAACAATGCCGAAGATCCTTTGTTCTTCACGTGCCTCCAGGTTGCCTCCCTTGTCACAGGTTACTTTCCTTGTGTGCTTAATGAGGAATTTTAATTGCTTATACATTTTGATTAAATAAAACCCAGCTGGAGAAATGAGTTCTCTTTCTCAGATTCTTTGCTTTATCATTTAGTAATTTTTATTTTTACTTTTTTTATGAGCAGAATAGATTTATTGGGGGGAAGGAAAGCTCCTGTCCGAGAGAGGAACAGAAGGGGGTTCCTGAGTGGGTGGTCCCCAGGAGCTGTCTCTTCCAGGGACTTTTAAGTAATTTTAAAAAATTATCTTCAGCAATTAAAAAAAAAAAAAAGTCCAGCACACTCTGCACATGAATTTTGGAGAATGTTTTAGCGTGTTTGCTTTCGAACTTTGCCTAAGCCCCCGTGGTGTGCCTTTGCTTCTCTGTCTTAGCTTTGGCTTTTTTACCACTCCACCCTGTGAGAGTTTTCCAAAATCCATAGCAAAAGCTAGTCCTGAAGGAGCAATCTCATTAGCTCTTTTCCCCCTAACTAGCAGAGCCCAACACACTGAAGAATTTTTGTTTTTCCACAAACTCAGAGCTGCCAGACTGTTCAGCCACATGTTTTAACATTATACCCTCGTCCTGTACTAGTTTTGTGGTTTAAATATTTGTTGGATTCTTGCTACTTATAAAATTCTTTTCTAGCTCGTTTGGTTGTTAGTCTGCTTAACTTGGCTTTCTTCCTTGTTTTTGTAATTGTTCTTGGGGTGCATTTTTTTGCTATGAGTCTGCAAGCTTCGGTGCATTCCCCAGTGGAATGACACAGGGCATGCGTGTGTGTGTGTGTGTGTGTGTGTGTGTGTGTGTGTGTGTGCAGTTACTCCATGTCAAATAGGCCTTGGCTGGCCTGTGACCCTGTTTAGCAGCCTGGAGCAATAGCTTGACAGAGTGAACTTTACCTTAAACCTAAGCAGTCCAAGATGACCTTTCTTTTACTTTTTCTTTCCTTTTTTTCCTTAAATTCTTCTTATTGTCTTTTGAGATGGGGTCTCTAAGGCAGCCTGACTGCCTTAAGCTCACTTTGCAGCCTCGGCTGGTCTTGAACTCACAATGGTCCTCCTGCCATGGCTTCCCAAGTACTGGGATTACAGATGTGCACCGCCACACCCGGATTTTTTCTTGAGTTTTTGTCCTTTTTTTTTTTAAGATCTAATTCACGTACTTTTTCTTTCTTTTTTCTTTTTTGCGGTACCAGGGATCGAACTCAGGGCCTTGTGCTTGCTGGGCAAGCACTTATTTCACTGAGCTATCTCCCCAGCCCAAATTAATGTACTTTTGAGAAGGTTTTTCTTTTTTTTGGTTGGGGTTGTTGTTTTGGCTGCCTTTAAGGGGGGTGGATGGATGTGGGGATTGAATCGCCATCCGCTGTGCCTGAGTGGGATTGCCCACACAGGCACTAAAACCACGGAGCTAAACCAAAAGCCCCCCAAATTCACGTACCTTTGAAATACATGTAATTTGATGGGTCTTAATATAGGGCCATAGAATTGTGCAAAATGACCCAATTCTACGGTGTGGCCTCGGCACAGCAGAAGCAAGAGCTGCACACACCCCTTGGCTGTCACCTGCATCCCCCAGCGTCCTCCTACCCTGCCCCAATTTATTTTCTGGTTCCGTGGGTTTTCCTGACTTGGAGAGGTCCTGTCAGTGGAGTTGTGCATTATGTGACCTTTTGTGTCTGGCTGCTTTCACTTGCTGTAATGCTTCCAAGTTGTATCCATACTGTGGCACAGGCTAGTTAGTGTTCTGTGCCTTTCTCTAGCCGTGTGATAGCCCAGTGGATGGATACACCAGGTGCTGTCTATGGATCCATTGATGGACATTTGAGTTGTTTCCCTTTTTTGTTATTTTTAGTAAAGCTGCTAAGAACGTGTGTATAATTTTTTGTGTGGACTTAGATGTTGTGCTCTCTTATATAAGGAGGAACTGGAATTGCTGGGTCATATGGCAAACTTAAGTTCTCCTATTTGAATACAAGAAAAGCAGCTTGACTCTCCTTATTTCCTGTCTGTCTTTTATCCTTTTGTAGTACTGAGATTTAAGCCCAAACCCTTTCCACTGGGCTACATGCTCATCTTTTTTATTTTCATTTTTAAAGAGAATTTTTAAAAAATTAAAAGAAAACATCAGAAATGATACAGAATTTCACTAAACAAGATAATAGGAATTCAGCAGTGGTTGTTAATATTGCATATTATTGTCTTCAAATTAGTTGTTCAGATTATCAGATAAAAGCATGCAAAATTTGTCCCAAAAAGTTATAAAACATTAAAGAGGAGAAAGGAAAAAATTAAGCATTAGCTGCTCATTTCAGTAGACCAGCTGAAAGGGCCAGCCAAATAGCTCAGCGGATTAAAGTGCCAGCAAGCCCTGGCGCAGGGGTTGGGATTCCATCCCTGGGCCTACCATGCTGCCCCTGCCCCCACCCCTGGGGAGCACTGAGACGGCAATTGAGACTAGGCCTGGTGGCACGCGCCTGTAATCCCAGCTCTTGGGAAGCTATAAACAGGTGCATCACTATGAGTCCGATCTAGTAGTGAGACCCTGAACACCCTGTAGACCCTTCCCTAAAAAATACAAAATAAATAAATGAATAAATAAAACAAGACAATAGACCAGCCAAAATCCACAATACTGTGTATACATATGGATATTTCATTTTCCCTTTTTTTTTGAGACAAGGTCTTGCTATGCAGTACAGACTGGCCTTGAGCTCACTTTTATAGCCCAGGCTGGTCTCAAACTCACAGCGATCCTCCTGCCTCAGCCTCCCAAGTACTGGGATTACAGGAGTGAGCCACCATGCCCAGCTTCTTTCAAACTCATGCTAGCGAGATGATATGAAGTTTATATATGTAAGTCTGATTATTTCACTTAGTATGGTCTCTAGCTGCGTCCATTTACCTGTAAAAGCCTTGAGTTTATCTTTTTTAATATTCCATGGTATAAAAATGCCTTATCTTTTTCATCCATTCCTCAGTTGATGAGCATTTGGGTTGTTTCCAAGATTTAGCTATGACAAATTATACTGCTCTAAACATGGATGCATGTATATGGCTGTGATATGATGATTTTGATTCTTTTGGAAAAATATCTGGGAATAGCTGGCTTGATTGGGACCTCCAATCCTAGCTTTTTGAGAAATGTCTACAGTGATTTTCTTAATGATTGTACCAGTCTGCACTTCCGCTGACAGGGGAAAAGGATTCCTTTTTTCCCCAGAGCCCTTCCAGCATTTCTTTTTGAAATTTTTAAAATCATTTATTTATTTATTTATGTATTTGGCACGTAGACCATGGAGCTATCTCCCCAGCACCAGTTTTTGAAATTTTTGAAACTTCTGCATGTCAAAACAAATCACCAACAGAATAAAGAGAAAACCCACAAATTGGGAAAAAATTGTAGTCAACTGTCCTTCAAACAGAGGATTTTTTTTTTTCTTTCCTTTTTTTTTTTTTTTTTTTTTTTTTTTTTTTTTTTTTTTTTTTTTGGTCATCTCTTTGAGACAGGGTCTCAGTTCAGGCTGGCCTTGAGCTCACTTTTGTAGCCCAGGCTGCTGTCAAACTCACACCCATCCTCCTGCCTGCCTTAGCCTCCCAAGTGCTGGGATTACATGTGTGCACCATCACGCTGTGCTCAAACAAAGGACTTTTATCTAGACCATACAAAGAATTTAAAGGGCCAGGGAAGTAGCTTAGCAGCTTTAAGCACCTGCCTGGCAAGCACAAGATCCCAAGTTCCATCCTGGGTATAACAACAAAGAATTTAAAAAAAAAAAAAATCAGACTCAGACTCCCAAAATTCAAAAACCTAATCCAAAAATGGGCATCTGAGATGAATATACACTTTTCAGATAAAGAAATACAAATGACAAATAAATATGTAAAAAAAAGTTTAATTTCATTAGTCATTTGAGAAATTCAAATTAAAACAACTCTCGGCTTATTTTTTATTTTAGTACAGTGTGGCACTAAGTTGTGAAGTTGCCCACACTGGGCTTCAGTTTGGGATTCTGCCGCAGCCTCCCAGAGTGCTGAGATTATAGGTGTGCATCACTTTGCCTGGTATAGTTAATGTGTCTGCTACTTTTTTCTGACTAAACTGTAAATATATATGCAAGTTATACATATTCAAGCATAAGAGATACATAGTATAGGAAATGAACATTTGCCATGTTGCGCTGACTTAACTGTTAGCAATTTTCCCCCAGGTGTATTACCAAAAAAAAAAAAAAAAACAAGAGGGTGTATTCTGAGGGGGATTAATGTCAGTGCGTCTTGTTACTTAATTATTTCAGATGGTCTCACTATGTGGTACAGGCTGGCCTTGAATTGATTGTAGTTGAGGATGGCCTTGAACTTGCAGAAATCCTTCTGCCTCTTCCTGAGTGCTGGGGTTAAAGGCATGTGCCTCCATGCCCTGCCAAGTTTTTAAATGTAAATATTTACCTTGTGTTTCAGTCACCCATTGTAGTGCTCAGGAAGCTGGCGGCAAAGCACATCACCTTCTTTGTTTCTGGTTCAGGCTCTCCGCAGCGTGTGAATGGCAAGGTGAAGGGCAGGATTTTCGTGGGCAGCAGCCACACCCCCATAGTCTTTGAGAACACTGACCTGCACTCCTACGTGGTGATGAACCACGGGCGCTCCTACACGGCCATCAGCACCATCCCTGAGACTGTTGGCTACTCCCTGCTCCCTCTGGCGCCCATTGGAGGCGTCATTGGATGGATGTTTGCTGTGGAGCAGAATGGATTCAAGAATGGCTTCAGTATCACTGGTAACTTATGTCTAACATTAAAGTCCATGCCTTGCCCGGGGGAGGCCTGGGAATGCGGAGGGAACTGTCTGCAGATGCTTTCTGATGAGCATTCTGTCTGGGGACAGAGGACCTTGTGTTTGCTCTGAAAATAAGATGAAGACATCAAGTGAACACATAATGTATTCATCAGCAGAGACTGCCTAGGAGCGAGCTAGGTGTAAGGAGCAGTGTTGTGTTAGGGAGTTAGAACTATGATGTCCAGATGGACATCAGGGGCTCACATTTGATATCTCAGTATCAGCCTAGAGAAGAGGAACCTGTCACGTCTGGCTGGCAAATCCAGCCTGATATTCTCCTGGGAAACCCTGGGAGCCCTTAAAGGCTATGCCTGTGGGACCAGGGACTATGAGGACAGATGATTTAGGGGCTGTTTCTTTGGTGTCATGGTAGCCCTCTCCCCACTTTTCTTTGAAAGCCAGCCCTCTGTGTATCTGTGACCCACTCCTGGGAAGAGCTAGAATAGCAGAGGCTGTATCCTTCCCATAGCTTCCAGCTCGCCTCTGACCCCCTAATGCCTCCCCTGACCACCAGAGGCACTGAGACCTCTGGCCCCTCTGTTCAGCTTTATCTGGGCAACTGCAGAAGTTATAGGTTTAAATGCATGACTTCCTGAAGCAGGGCCATTTTGTTACAGGAGCGATACATATCTTCTGATATAAGGGAGCATAACGTCCAACCTGTCAGATCTCTCTTGTGCCGAGTTTTGTCTTTGCCGAAAGCTGAAGAATGAATTCTGGGAACAACATTGATAGGTAGCTTCTGTCAGAGAAACCAGTGGGGAGCCTGAATGGGTTTCTCATCAGAGAGAAACTTTATACGTGGTTAGATCTATGCTCAATCAATGAGGATGCAAGTATAGCAGCTAAGGTAATGTTGAGCCTCAGGGAAGCAAGTCAGTGAGTGGGCTTGGAAAGAACAGACTTTCTAAGGAATAATGGATTTGGGGGTGCTGGTCCCTGCTGGGTGACTGACATCTATGTAGGCTTCATGAAGCCTATTGTTTTCCTTCCAGGAAGCATACAAGCCTGGTCATTTCTTTCTTAGCTTGAGGCCTGATCTGCAACAGCTGTGTCTCCAGGCACAGCCCAGATGTGTTTCACCTTTATCCTGGTGCTCAAGGCCCTAGCCTTGTCTTTCTGCCTATGACATTTCTACCTGGCTTCGCTGTTTATAATAATTTTAAGAGAAGAGAGAGTACATATTTGAAAAGGAGTGAATCTTCCATCAGATGTGACTAGTTTTTGGGCCAGTGTTTCTTCTCGCTACCCACAGATGTACTTACCCGGAGTATCAGAACCACATCCACGCGCTCGCGCAGGCTGCGTGCATTGCACAGTGGTAGCTGAGCTGCCGCCAGCCTCCAGGGCTTGCCCCTCCCCTGCGGAGCTTGCGCCGGGGATGAGGAACATTGTAGCATAGCAGTGTTTTAAATTCACCACCCAGCAAATCTTTCTTAACTAGGGAGCTTTGTAAGTTGTCAGGTACCCTGTGCTATCAGTTGAACCCTTGAAACTCTGTCAGGTTCTGTCTGCAAAGGGACAGAAAGTAAATACTTAGGCCTTGCCTGAATGTTTAGGTCATTTGGCCCCTGTTGGACTACTCCACTCGGTCATTGTGGAGAAAAAGTAACCAAATGCTATGTGTAAATGGATGATTCTGACTGGTCTAATACAACTTGATTCATGGACACTTCAAATTTAAATTTCATGAATTTTTCACTTACTTTTTGGTAACCGAGAGCTTTTGCACTGAGACTTTTTTAATTTTTTTTTTTGCGGGTCCAGGTTCAAACTCATGATCTTACACTTGCCAGGCAGGCACTTGTGCCACGGAGCTATCTCCCCAGCCCCTACAGATTCTTATATTGATTATTTTAACTGTAGAGAAACATAAAGCTGATTTTTAGCTCTTTAAAGCCACGTGGAAATAAGTGGTGGCATGCTGATCAACTTTGTGGAGTTTTAGTTTGCCAAACCCTGCTGTGTATAATGAGTTGCCTGCTCTGCTGAAAAAGGGAAGAAACTAAGCAGGGCGAGAGGATTTTCCTGTTTTCCTAGAGCTGCTGCTCTGCACTTCATTTCTGGTCACCGCCAGTCCTTGTAGCCCGCTGTGCTGGGCAGAGCACATTGCCGCTGCCTCCGGTTCCCTCATCTGGCTTGGATAGTTCATCAAAGGGAGGGAGACCCTGAGCCACCAGCTCCTAGGGTGGTTCTTGTACTGGTGCTGGTTTCCCTGAGTTACTGTTCTGTCCTGACCAAGACTTAACTATTTTAGTAGTTATCACTATAACTGCCATTGTAGAACATTGTAGAGTATTTTTCTTTTCTTTCTTTCTCTCTTTCCTTTTTTTTTTTTTTTTGAGACAGGTTCTTTCTAGGTAGTCCATTTGCTACGTAGCCCAGGTTGACCTTGAACTTGGAATCCTCTTGCCTCAGCCTCTTGAATGCTGGGATTACAGGGCATGCACCATCATGTCTGGCTTCAAGAATTTTGGAGAGGATTGGGGAGATAGCGCAGTAGAATAAGCGCTTGCCTGGCAAGCACAGGGTCCTGAGTTCAATCCCTGGTACCACAAAAAAGAATTTTAGAGAACACTTAGCATCTCTTTTTACAACACCAGGAAATAGAACCTTAGGGGGGGCTAAGCAACTTCCTCATGTTTACTCAGTCAGTTCCTAGCATAGCATAGAGCAGCTATGGTGAACCTTTTACAGCTTTAAACAATACAAACGGCCCCTGCTTTTCTCTGGTATAGCTCCTGAGCCCGGAATCTCTTGGAAGCAGCTTCTGTTGTCAGTCCTGGGGTCATCTGGGGCACGTGTCTGCCTGGGTTTGCCAGCTGGAGAGCAGAGTGACTGACAGGCTCATCTTGCTTTTTGCAGGGGGCGAGTTCACCCGCCAGGCTGAGGTGACCTTCGTGGGACACCCAGGCAAGTTGGTCATCAAGCAGCAGTTTAGTGGCATTGACGAGCATGGGCACCTGACCATCGACACAGAGCTGGAGGGTCGTGTGCCACAGATTCCTGCCGGTTCCTCTGTGGCCATCGAGCCCTATACAGAGCTCTACCACTACTCGGGTTCTGGTGAGTCGACCCTGGGGACACCCCTACCCTGCATACTGCCACCTCCTAGACCTGAAGCTGTCTCCAGGGCTCAGGGAGGAAGCACAGAGGGCCTTCTGCACAGGGCACACTTACAGAGAAGTTAGTGTGAGGCAGAAAATAAGCATGACAGAATCATAACTTGGAGGTCATTATTTAATTTAATACTGTACTTAGTAAATCTCTAGCACCTGCCTCTATTCAGGTTAAATTTCCCAACATGAAGGGCTGGGGAGATAACTCAAGGGCACAAGTGCCTTCCTGGCAAGTGCAAGGGCCTGAGTTCGATCCCTGGTTCCGCAAAAAACAACAACAACATGTTTTATAATTTAAGATAAAATAATACTCTTATAAAATACATCTATTTTTAATTCTTAAAACTGCACTGACTCTTCATCTGGTGTCTGATTTCAACTTAGAGGAATAATGAAAACAACAGTTTCTATATCTGATTTACCCAGCCATGCCCATTGTTCGCGTTTAGCCCCACATCCATACAGTACACACGCATGCATCTTTCTGACCATTTTAGAGTATGTGTATACATCATGATAGTTAATCTTGTACATGCTTCTTGTACCTTCCTAGCAAGGACATGCTACACCGCCACACTATAGCTATCAAAATCAAGAAATTTGACATTGATGCAGTATGATTATGTAGTCCTCAGTGATGCATTTCTTTTTTATTTCTGCAACATTGCAGTCATGTGTTACTGTTAAATATTCACCTTTGCAATTGATATAAAAGCTTATAATCCCAGCACTTGGGAGGCTGAGGCAGGAGGATCAGTACGAGTTCAAGACCAGCCTGGGTTACAAAAGTGAGCTCAAGGCCAGCCTGAATTGCATAGTGAGACCCTGTCTCAAAAAAAGACCCCTCCCCCCAAAAAATCATGAATATTAGTTAACTAAGTAGGCTTTGGTGACTTTGAGACATTAGGGTTTCACTCTGCAGTTCAGGCTGACCTTGAACTCGGGAGTTGTCCGGCCTTAGCCTTGCTGGTGCTGTGATTACAGGCTCACGCAACCATTCCCAGCTTGAAGATGTTTTCTTTTTCTTTTTCTTTTTTTTTTTTAAAGAAACTGCCTGCCCATTGGATGGCTATTAAACTGTCCTCCTTTCCTAAAGTTTAGGCTGCTTAAGTTTTCACCTGCTCATCCTGAGTTGAAATGACCACCTTTCTTGGTCAAGTTCTGGATCTTTTCAGAGATTCCATTCTTAGAAACAGAGGCACTAAGTCAAATAGACACCCCAACCCTCTCCCACTTTTTAGGGTTTTGGGGATTAAATTTAGTCTCCTAATAGAGCTTCATCCCAGCCCATTTTTTATTTATTTTGGTCTCTTTTTTTTTTTTTTTTACTGGAAATTGTGCTTTGCAGTTAGTTACCAGGCGGGCGCTGTGCTGCTGAACTCTTCTTCATTTTGAGACAGGATTTTGGCTGAGTTGTCCAAGGTCGCCTCAAACTTAACAGTTTTCCTGCCTCAGCCTCCCAGGGTGCTGGGATTACAGATGCCACTCTACTAACTTAGGCACTGTTTAAAGAGTAGGCTGTTCAGATACCGAGGGCTTTGCAACTTGGTATCCCTGACTAGGAGCCAAGGCAAGGAGCAGATGGCCTCTCTGTGAGGCAGCCTGCGGGAGCTGGGCAGGAGCAGCTTATCCTGCTTTTTTATGGACCCTGTGGCTTTCAGGCTTCTGTTGTGCAGCCAACTACAGCATAATATAAAAATACAAAGAGCCTTTTATACCTTTTTCTTAACCAAAAAAAAAAAAAAGAAAGAAAGTAGAAGATTTTTGTCACATGTGCAAATAGCAGCTGTATTCTCAGTGCTGAAGACTTTCTCTGCTGAGTTTTACTCATAGTAATTTTTCCAAAAATGATTGGCGAAAATTTCATTTTTTAATGTTACAGAACTGATTACTATAGGGCGATTTGGAGCAGTCACAATTTATTGTAGAAGGCAATACATGCTCAATAAATGGTAGCTGATGTGGATAGTGGTATCCTTCTGCTTGATTCCACGCCTTTGCATATATGACCTCATCTAATCTTCAGTCCTCCTCATTTTGAGAAAGAAACTAAAGCCAAAGCTTCTAGTCACAGCTACGTGGACACACAGAGAGCTTGCAGGGAGTGTGGGGAATGTCACGTCCTTCTGAAAATGCACTCTTTGCACCAGACCCTGCTCTCTTGCTCTGGGAGTCCTAGGAAGTTCCAGACAACTACTTGATGTGAAAAGCAACAGATACTAATAATTCAGGAGTTTTAGAATTTTCTACAGGCATTCTACAGCCTGCTTTTCAATTGCTGAAATTGTCTTTATTAATAGGAGTAATTTTAGAGCATGGTATTAACTATAAAGGTATGAATTATTTGATACAGTAAGTGGTGTGCATAAGTGGTATGTTCATTGAGGGTTGAAGGGAAAATCATAGTAGTGAAGGCCTAGTGTTTATAAACCTGCTTGGTAAACCCATTAAGAAGCATGTAGAAAATGCTCTCGTTAGCATGCTAACCATTGTATCTAACATGATTGAACTAAATTGTGAAACAACAATCCTGAATGTTTGTTATTTTAACTGATACAACATATTCAGCTAATAAAGACTCCATCTTTTTTGTAAGATTGTAAGATTTTTTTTTTTAAAGGCATTGATAGTATAGGAAATCTAGGAAGCCTTGCAACTCTGTTAAGCTCTGTTGAACTGCCTGGTATAATGGCCATATATTACATGTAGGCAGGGATGCCACTGATGGTTTCAAAGCATGAGAATCCCTGTAAAGATCTCTCTCTTGTCCCTTTCCCTGTCCCCTCTCACCCTGCTGCACCACAGTGATCACTTCCTCCTCCACCCGGGAGTACGCGGTGACCGAGCCTGCGCCAGCCGGTGAAGCGCCATCACACACCTACGCTTACCAGTGGCGCCAGACCATCACCTTCCAGGAGTGTGTGCACGATCCGGCGCGACCAGCGCTGCCCAGCACGCAGCAGCTCTCAGTGGACAGCGTGTTTGTCCTGTATAACCAGGAGGAGAGGATCTTGCGCTATGCACTCAGCAACTCCATTGGACCCGTGAGGGGTAAGGGACAAGCTCTCCCCACTCACTCATAAATCCTGCTCCTTAACTTATAGTTTGGGTCTCCAATTGCTCTCTTTCCATCCAAAGAAGAAAATTAGGCTAAAATAGCTTCTAAAGGAAAAAATCATATCTTGCCACTTGTGATTCTTAAAAGAGCAAGCTGTCCCTGTTCTAACTGAAGGTGGTTGCACTCTGTCTGAAGAAGAGAAGAATGCTAGCTGCATGAGTTACTTTACTGAGCTGACCAGCCAAAGGCTGCAGCTGGTCTTTTTTTTTTTTTTTTTTTTTTTTTAAAACCAAGATCGTCTTTTATTTATTTATTTATTTATTTGTTTGCTTGTTGTGTTTGTTTGTTTCTTTATTTATTCATTTTGTGGCTGGCTCAGCCTGCCCTGGTGGTGGCGCTGGCGCAGCATGTGGTGCCGGGGATCAAACTGCAGTCCCCGCAGTTGCCTGAGCCCTCCTAAGCAGGCGCTTTAGACCACTGAACCATCTCGCCGGCCCCAATGGTCTTGATAGACCTTTTCTTGAAATTTGTTTTTAATTGGTGCATTAATAATTATACATTTATGATCTACAGTGTAATTAATTTCAACAGATGTATCCATCATTTAATGATTAAGTCAGAGTAATTGATGTCCTGCCAACGTTTATCACCTGTGAAGAGAACATTCAAAATCCTCTCCTGGGCCGGCGAGATGGTTCAGTGGTCTAAAGCGCCTGCATAGGAGGGCTCAGGCGACTGCGGGGACTGCGGATCGATCCCCGGCACCACATGCTGCGCCAGCGCCACCACCAGGGCAGGCTGAGCCAGCCACAAAATGAATAAATAAAGAAACAGACAAACACAACAAGCAAACAAATAAATAAATAAATAAAAATTAAAAAAAAAAAAAAAAAAAAAAATCCTCTCCTATTGCGAAATAGCCAATTAATTAGTGTTGCCAAATAGAGTTACCCCATTATGCAATAGAATGTTAGAAGTCCCTTCTCCTGTCTAGCTACTCCCTTTCCCCTACCCTGGCAGTTGCTGTTCTACTGTCTACTTCAGTGACGTCAGCTTATAGGGTATTGGTTTTTCTGTGCCTGACTTCTTCCACTGAACATCATCCAGGCTCATTCATGTTGTCACAAATGACAGGACTTCATTCTTTAAGGGTCTGTATAATTCTCCATTGTATGTGCATATCACACTTTATTATTTCAAGGGAGGACTTTGTGTCTTGAGTACTTTTTCTCATTGTCAAGACAAAATGCCCAACACTCAGAGTTAAAGGAGGAAAGGTTTATTTAGCTCACCGTTTGTAGTGGTTTAAGTCCATAATCAGCTAACCCAATGCAAGGCAG
>PVKN010000925.1:41286-60717 GCA_004027915.1 Capromys pilorides
CCCTGTTATTCATACAAAAAGAGACCAGTTTCTCAGGAGGCACATAGCAAAAGGCCTTTGTGGAACAGAGCCCAGTGAAATAAGGCTTTAGATCCTTGATCCTAGCACCATGTGCTGGATCCATCCCCCTCTGAAAAGCCCCTGATCCCATGACTGCATGAGGCTTTGAGGGAACATCTAGACACAAGCCATGACATAGAGCTTCTGGGCTACATCACTGTCTGACATCACATTTTCTCTGTCTGCAAGCCTGGTGTCCTTACAGTCGGAGTCTTCTATTTTTCAGTTGTTTTGGCTCCCCTTCTTTAACTATGTACTTCCCCAACTGGCCAGTCTGTCCTTACTTTAGCTCTGACAGGCGGGAGGAAGAGAGGTGTGGTTGTCCCCTTAGACTGCTGTGGCCCCAGGGCTCAGCAGTCAGCTGTGCTCTCAGAATGGACCAGGTGGCAGATTCCAGCCATCTTCATCTCAGTTCTGCGTCGGTCTTAGGAAAGCAGCTGGAGACCACACAGAAACAGGAGTATGGCTGGTTGCCAATAAAACATTCTTTACTAAACAGAAAGGGAGGCAGAGAGGCCTTGTTCACTGGTGTCACCCCAGGGTGAGGTGAGTGGTAGCTGGGTAGCCCCCCCGCCCCCTTCTGTCTCCTGTGGCTTGCTTTTGGTGGGAGGAGGAGGCCTGCAGGACTTCCTGGATGCTCATTCCCACACTTCTGCCTTCACAGAGGGCTCTCCGGATGCCCTTCAGAATCCTTGCTACGTCGGCACTCACGGCTGTGACACCAATGCGGCCTGTCGCCCCGGGCAAGGGACAACGTTCACCTGCGAGTGCTCCATTGGCTTCCGTGGAGATGGACGGACCTGCTACGGTATGGCCTGTGAGGTTTCTGGGATGTGGAGGGCTGGGAGGATCTCTGGGAGGTCACTCCCTCAGCTGGGGTGCTGAGGAAGTCTGAGGGGTGAGCTGCGCCTGCCCTGTTCCTGCACCCGCAGGTCCTGGCTGAGGTCGGGAATACAGCTCCTTCCCCTCAGATGTGAGGGGCCGACTCCCACAGCAGGATGGGGTTGCAAGCTCTGCTCAGGGTTGAAAGGCAACCTTGAAAAGGCAATGTGACATCAGAGTTGTTGCTGGCTCTAAAATGTAAGTGTAGCTGGGCTTTACCCTATGGCTGTGATTCTGGAATTTATTCAGGCTCTGTTTCAAAATGGGCTTCAAATACACCATTTTTTTTAAGAGAATAAGAAAAAGTTAAAAAAAAAATCCCACAAAACCATTAATGAATATTTATCATTTTTAAACAAATACTATTTTGTTTCAGTGCTACAACATAGAATGAGAGATTGTTTTAGACCTGGCTTTTTGGGTTGTTGTTTTAGAAAAAGTCTTTATCATGTAGCCCAGGCTGGCCTTGAACTCACAGTGATTCTCCTGCCTCAGCCTTCTAGATGCTGGGATTATAGTTGTATGCCATACATGTGTTTTGTTTTTTTAACTATGTTGAAAAGATAACAAAATTTATGGGTCTTTTTTTTTTTTTTTTTTTTCTTTCAGTAGTGAGGATTAAACCAAAGACCTTTGCACTGAGCTATATCCCCACCCCCCTAAACCCTTTTAAAATTTTTATTTTTTGTTATCAGGAAGAACTCAGGGCCTTGTGCTTTCCAGGCAGGCACTGTGCTGCTAAGATACATCCCTGGCCCAAAAGTTACTTCTAGTTTGAGACAAGGTTTCACTAAATGACTGAGCTGCCCAGGTAGAGCTCCAACTTGCACAGCTTCTGCTCCAGCCTCCCAGAGTACTGGGATTACCAGCGTGTGCCACCTTGCCTGGCAAGGTCTATCATCTTAACTATTTTTAAATGGGCAACTCAGTGATATTAAGTGCATCTACATTACTGTATAGACATCACCACCATCCTTCGTCTTGCAGAACACACTTAGCTTTTTATAATCCCAGCAATTGGGAGTCTGAGGTGGGAGGATTGCTGTGAGTTCGAGACCAGCCTGGGCTACAGAAGTGAGCTCAAGGCCAGCCTGAACTGCATAGCAAGACCCTGTCTCAAAAAGACAAAACAAACAAACAAACACACTTAGTTTTTTAAACAAAGGCTGTGCCATTCTCCTCCCCAACCACTGGCATCACTCTGTCTGTATGAATCTGATGGTTCTAAAGATATCAAATTAGTAGATTATTTTATTTTATTTTATTTTATTTTATTTATTTATTTATTTTGTCTTTTTGAGACAGGGTCTCACTATGCAGTTCAGGCCAGCCTTGAGCTCACTTCTGTAGCCCAGGCTGGTCTTGAACTTGTACCAGTCCTCCTGCCTCAGCCTCCCAAGTGCTGGGATTACAGGCGTGCGCCACCATACCTGGCTAAATTAGGATTTTGTGAGTGGCTTATTTTACACAGTTTATTGTCCACAAGGTTTATCCATATAGTAGCTTGTCTCAGCATCTTTTTTTTTTTTTTAGGTTGAATAATTATTCAACCACTTCTCTGGCTCAGCCTGCCCTAGGGGTGGGGCTAGTGTAGCATGTGTTGCCAGAGATCAAACTGAGGTCCTTGTACTTGCCTAAACTTGCCTAAGCACACGCTTTACACCACTGAGCTATCTCACTGCCCCCACCACATTTTATTGATGGGCATCTTTTGGCTCTTATAAGCAATGCTGCTATGAACATAAGCACTCAAATAGCCTTTGAGTTTCTCAGTGTGAGATGGCTGGATCATGTTGAAAATCTGTGTTAAATTTTTCTTTCTTTCTTTTTTTTTTTTGTTTATGTATTTAGTACAGAGTCTCACTACCTAGATTGGACTTGTAGCTCTGTTTTCAGCCTCTCAAGTTCTGAGATTACAGGTATGTGGGCCACCATGCCCAGTCTCAGTTGCAGTCTGGTACTACATGCCAGGGATCAAACCCAGGTCCCTGCATCTGCCTAAGCAGGTGTTTTAATCCACTGAGCTATCTGACCGGTCCTGTGTTAAATTTTTTGAGAACTCCATACTAGGTTCTCTAGTGAATGTGCCACATTACATTTTCACCTCTAGTGCGCAAGGGCTTGGGTTCTTCCACATCCTTGATGGCACATGCTTTTTGCCATTTGTGTTTTGTTTTTGAGGCAACCAGCCTTACTCATTGAAGTAAGCCAGTGACAAAGAGGATCTGAACCTGAGCCTCTGCCCTAAACATCTGTATTTTTCTTTCTCCTTGTGCTTAGTTTATTATTTATAGTTCAACTTTAAGATAGACCACCTGTAATTTATGTATCACCACATTTCAGTGCATTTCCAAGGGGCAGTTAGTCCATTTACCAAGAGCAGACATGTCAAGCTGCTTACTTAGATCTGCCCCAGAGGGCTCACTAGTGAGGAGCAGGGATCGGAAGGCCAGATTGCTGGTGGAATGAGGAACATGCTCTGCTGTGTTCACCAGCAGCAGGGGCTGCTGCCATTACCCTAGCAAATGTCTGTGAGCTCTGCAGCCTTGGAATTTGGGGATGATGCCTTAGGCCGGAGTTCTTGTCCACCAACTAATGGCCGATTTAGAGTGCTGATGGTTCCTGCAGGCAGCAGATCCTTGGGCAGGGTGTTGTGGGATTTGCCTCAGAAAAATGATTCCATGCAGGTGCTCATCAGGGATACCTGATATGTGGGAGAGTAGGATCTTGGGCTCATAGATGCAGTTTTATGACTGGAAGCTTGTTGATGCCTTTGTACATGTGATAGAATTCATTTTGAGACTCACCTTCCTATTTACACAGCACTGCAGTGGGGACATAATGCTTCCTCCCTGAGCGATTGTCAGTTGCCCAGTAGCCCGCCCCAAAGGGTGAATGACTCTCAAATGGCTGCTCTGGCTGTGGACAGTTTAAGTTCTAGGTAGCATGATAGTGTGTGTGTGTTTGCTTGTGTCTGTGTCCATCTAGACTGGAGACAGTTTCGATGCTGGAGATGCCCACTTTCATCTCCATTTTTGCTTCATACTTGCTTGTAAGCCCCCTGCACAGTAGTGCAATGTGGAGATCACACAGCCTGCCTCTGCTCACCTGCAGCTCTCCTCCCGATGTCACCTTGGTGCCTCAGCTTGTCACAGAGGGACCGCTTTCCTTTGGAAGCCAATGCTGCCTTATGTAGTCTGTTGTGTCCTAGGAAATCCAGGGCTGTCCCTGCTCAGGCAGGCAGGTGGTCATATGTACACTGGCTTTTGTTGGTGGTCAGCCATTATTCTGGGATATTAGCTTTGTGGAATGTGGGGCTATTCCCAGAGGGCTGCTTATTGTTCTAGATCACTAGAACATGCCTCCCAATACTAATGCCTCAGGACAGGGCTTTTGATAGAAAATTGCATTAAGCAGATCACTTCTGTAGTTTTGATCTCAGCAGGGCCTTTGAGGAGAGTGAAGGTGAATGTCTGTGATTCACTGTGTGCACTGTTGACATCATGGTGTGTGACATCCATAGCTTAGGCCAGGCACCTCACAGTGGACCTTCTGTGGAGGTTCAAGAATTCCAGTGAGACTGGAGCTCTGATCATTTTGGGTGTGTGGCAGAGTAGTGACTGTACAGTCCTTAGTGTGGAATCTGTAGAGACAGCTCCGGTTAACCTTTCACCAAACAATTTGGGAGTCTTTGGAAGGCATTTCACAAATCAGTGAGATTCTTTGCAGAGCCTGACATTTATAAAAGGGACACATTAGAGGAACCCAGTTGTTGCATATTGGTGAAAAGTAGCCATTCTGAAAAGACTGAAAAAGATAATTATATTTGAGCACATTGGCACATACCTAACCCCAGCACTCAATAGCTGAGGCAGGATTGCCCTGGGTTCAAGGCCAGCCTGGGCTACATAGCAAGACTTTGTCTCAGAAATAAAAACTTCTTTCTGTTGAATTCTATTCAGTAGCATTTCCTGTTGGGCTAGAGAATGATTATGCAAAGAAATCTCCTTCCTGAAAGGCTAGACAGATGTTGAATAATAAGAATTGTGATCTTTAAGCAGATACTGAGATGCTACAAGAGATCCATTGTCATAGTTACCAGGTCACTGTTTCCATTAAAGGAGGTCAGGTCCTGGCTTCAGATTTAAGAGATTTAAATGACACAAGGAGAGATTCCCAAACTGCAGAACCACAGATGTCAGCAGGGAAATTGTTAGGGACTAACAAGACCAGTCTGACCTTATGTATAAACTTGTGTGGCACTGGGGCCTTGCATGGATGGGGACCATCCCTTCTCCTGAGATCGTATTTGTCTGTGATTCTGGAGGCACTTCAGGCTGGAGAAGAGCCTGAGGCTTCAGAAGAAAAGCACAGGTTTAGGGCCAGGTTTTTATAACTCAGCAGCATAAACACCTGCCTGGTGAGCACAAGGTCCGGAATTTGATTCCTGGTACCACAGAAAGCAAAACAAAACAAAAAACACAGATGTTCCCTCTGTGTAAGTGTTCCTGGGAAGAGGAAAGCTTGGAAAACTTGCCTTGGTAATTTTGCTCTGTTCTCTTGATTGAAAACTTTGGCTCTGTTCTCTTGCCTTTTGGGTCTGATTACTTGGTCCCACTGCCATACATGGGCCATCTGTGGGAGAATCCTCCAAAAGAGTAGGGCAGAGGCAGCAGGCTCGGAATGCTGCTGCTTTCATGTGGGTGGAGCAGTAGCTGATGTAGAGCGCTTCAAGGACTAGGTTTGCTGCGTGGACCTTGTCCTCATCCCTGGCTCAGTTCCTAGAGCCCTCAAGCTAGGCCTGACACAGTCTTGTGTCTGAGAGCCTATGTCATAAACATACACATACACATGCACCAAAAGATTGAATAGCATTTAGTTTGGGTTTTGCTTGGGCATAGGACAAACTGGGCTGATGTAGCAAGAATGCTTGGCTTGTGTGGTGTTGTCCGAGAAGCCAGAGAGACAGTTGTGTCAGCACTGAAGGGCCTGGCCAGACCGTCCATTGGGGAGGACACAGAGATGGCTGCCAAGTGTAAAAGTCATCTCAGTGCTGGGGAGAGGGAGTAGGACAGCGAGAACTGAATGCTCTAATTTGACGTGGAATCTGCACACACCTCTTGGACACAGTTGAGTACACAATGAGTGTGAGGAGGGACTGATTTTCACCACAACCCATCAGTGGACTAGAACCAGGTCAAGGAGAGGTTAGCTCCATTTCTTCACCTAGTAATAGCCACAGACTGGCTCTCAAAATCCAGTGATTTTTCCGAGGACTGCATTTCCAACCCTACTTATCGTGGTGTGGGTTTAGGAGGAATTGCTACTAACGAGAAGAATATCTACATGTGGAACATGCTAGGCCTTTATTTGCTATTTATTTGTTGTAATAAAGGTTAGGCCGTTATTTCTTTCTGAAGAAACTTTCTTTCTCAGAAGAATGCTTAGGATGACTATCACTATGCTTATTTACCAGTGGGGAAGCTGAGGCTGAGTAGTTCAGTCACTTGCCTAAGACCCCACAACTTGATGACTAAAGGAAGCAGAGTTTTAACCTAGCTATGTTCATATTCAAAGCACATATTTGAAAATCTACATTATACCACAGTGATGGCTGTAGTATTATCAGTTTTTAGCACATCACTCCATTACTTTATTTAACAACTTACGAGTTAATGAATTTTGTTTTAGTCTATTTAGCTTTAGATAATGTTCAGAAATCTACACTTAGGCTTTAAGTTGTGAAACTTTTGTATGTAACTATAACTAGGGAAAGGTTTTAAAACAAAACCTTTTGCTTTGTTTGGGTGTCAAAGGATTGAACCCAAAGTGCACACTGAATTACATTCCCAGCCCTTTTAAACATTTTTTGTTTTGGGCTGGGGAGATAGCTCAGTAGAATAAGTGTTTGCCTGGCAAGCTCAAGATTCTAGTTTAATCCCCAGCATTTAAAAAAAAAAAAAAAAAAAAATATATATATATATATATATATATATATATGTATATATATTTTAATTTTGTGACAGAGTCTTGCTAAGTCACTAAATTGCACAGGCTGGGCTTGAACTTGCTGTCTGTCTGCCTGTACCTCACAGAGAACTGGGATTACAGGCCTACACCACATGCATAAGGAAAGATCATAGTTAGAGCAATAGTGTCTTTACATAGTAGCTCAGTGGACTAAGCGCCTACGTAGGCAAGTGTAGCGAGCAGAGTTTGATTCCCCAGAACCACATGTTGCACATGGCCCACCCCATGGATGCACTGAGCTGGCCACTGAGACCAGGTGTGGCATATGCCTGTAATCCCAGCACTGGGGAGGCTGAAAACAGGAGGATCACTAGAGTCCAAGCTGTGTAGTGAGTTCCTGTACCAGGTACATAAAAAACAGAAAAAAGATGTAAATAAATAGCCTGTCAAATTTAAGGCCCCCATCCAGAGGCCCACTCTTGTCTCTGTGACCTTCAGATATGTCTTTCCCCGTTGATGTGAGAGGCGTGAAGGGCTCGTTGGGACAACCCAGCCCTAGTCACTCACTCTGGGAGAAGTGGGAGAAGACCATGCTCCTTTGGGAAGGGCTCAGGGGAGTTGCTCTATAAAAGTTACGCACAGCAAATTAAATGTTTTATTTCATACTACTTTGGGGACAGAGAAAAAAGTATCATTTTTTGGTCTTTTTGAGACAGGGTCTCACCATGCAGTTCAGGCTGGCCTGGAGCTCACTTTTGTAGCCCAGGCTGGTATCGAACTGGCATCAGGCATCCTGGTGGTATTACAGGCGTGCACCACCATGCCCGGTGAGAAAAAAGTATCTTAATACGGATCCATTCTCAGGGAAAAGTGCTCTCTATTCTGTTACATGCTGGGATCTTTGAAGAAATTGAATGAAGTGTGCATTCTCAATTTCCTGTAGACATCGATGAGTGCTCAGAGCAGCCCTCCGTGTGCGGCAGCCACGCGATCTGCAACAACCAGCCCGGCACTTTCCGCTGTGAGTGCTCTGAGGGGTACCGCTTCGCAGACGATGGCAAATGTGTGGGTAAGTTCTCTGGTGACTCTTCAGACTGTGTTCATGCTGTGTGCTGGCTCAGCTCTGTGGTGTAGTAGTGCTGGCCAACAGGGAGTAGTTATGTTCTATGCTCATAAGGGGCAGTTTGCGAAAGCAGATGAGACCTAACCTGCTCCCCACTTACCTAGACAGTCAGGGCTGCAAGGAGTAAGCCATGTTCTTTTTATTTTCCTTGTATTTAGGACAGAGTCTGTAGGGTCTCACTATGTAGATCAGACTCCTAGTGATTCACCTATTTTCAGCCTCCCAAACGCGGAGGGTTACAGGCATGCACAATCATGCCTGGTCTCGGTGACTGACTCAGCGCAACTGGGGGCAGGGCTGGTACGCATGCAGTGCCAAGGATTGAGCCCTGGTCTTAGCCTTGCCTAAGCAGGCACTTAGTCTGCTGAGCTATCTGATCAGCCCTCATACATTTTTTGTCTTGCATTTGCTTCTTTACGTGTGTGTGTATGTGTGTGTGTGTGTGTGTGTGTGTAACACTAGATTGTACCCAGAGCCTTTTTGCATTGTACTACATCCTCAGCCCATTTAAAAAGTTTTATAGTCTAAGACAAGATCTCACTGTCCTTGAGTTCAAACCTGGAATCCTCCTACCTCAGCTTCCCAGAGTGCTGGGGTTATAGGCATGTGCCACTCCTCCACCCTCAGCACTGTGAATAAACTTTAATCTTTTTCTCTGTGTCTATAAAGATATGAGACTTGCTTTTCCCTTGTAATAGTTTAGCCTTGAGAATCATATTAAAGCGCCACTTTCTAGCTAGGTACTTTTATGCTGTTTTAGTCTGAATGCTACTTAAGTTACATCTAAAATTCCCTTTGCAGCCACTCTAAGCATAATTTCTTAGTCTTACTTAAGTTAATACTGCAGTGTTAATTAGGGCAATGAAGGTCTTAATCAACTGTTCTGATGATTATTATTATGGGCCAACTACAAAGAGCCAGGTTGTTAATATTACCTTTTCTTCTACTGTTGCACATTGACATGGGTTCCAAGAATTTCAAGTTCAAAGATTCTTGGAGATTTCCAGGCCTGGAGCGGAACCAGCTGAGAGCCATCTGGGCTCAACATGTGTGCCTGATTCAAGCGGTGTCCTCTGTGCTGTTTCAACCAGTGTCCCCTTGCCCTTCCTGGCTGTGTGCTGAGCCTTGAATGCTTTCCCTTTGCTCTGTCTCTGAGCTCAGACGAGGAGCCAGAAAGTCCCAGGGTGAGGTGGTGTCCTCAGGGTGGGAAGGAACAGGCAGTTCTCATGTTCTGCGTGTAGCCCAAACATCTGGGAGCTCAGGAGGCCAAGTTTCTCTGCAGAGTTGAGGTTTTCTACCACTCTGCTAAAGTTATTTTTCCTCCGAATAGAGACCATCAGTTTCTATGTATTTGGCCTGAACTCCTCTTCTAGTTTTGGAGGTGCGGGAGTTTCTAAAGTCATTTCTACCCCATGTTGGCTTAAATGTGGGTGGTGGATTTTGTGCCCCTTGGGTGCAGAGTTGCTAAGACCAATCTGGGACATGCATGTAGGAGGCATGGTGACCCTGGGTTTCTGGGTCTGTTCATTTCTAATGGCCACCTGCACTTGGAGGGACAGGGCCGAGGATGAGGCTAGTGCCATGTAAATGTCTGCTCCCTGAAGACACTCAAGCTCCCAAGCCTCAGTTCCTTATCTGTAAAATGTGTGGTTTGGATGTTATCATTGGTGTCTTGGGTCCCTTGGAGCCCTCAAAGTGCCTCCGATGCTGCCTATAAAGACATGGAGAGGGGGCACAAGTGCCTGCCTGGCAAGTGCAAGGCCATGAGTTTGAACCCCAGTCCCGCAAAGAGATAAAATAAAATGAAATAAAAAAAAAAGACACAGGTCATGGGCAAGCCGTTGTCCCCTCTTCTGTTCCCCG
This sequence comes from Capromys pilorides, assembly GCA_004027915.1. Classification (NCBI taxonomy): domain Eukaryota; kingdom Metazoa; phylum Chordata; class Mammalia; order Rodentia; family Capromyidae; genus Capromys; species Capromys pilorides. Next base: position 51,185 of record PVKN010000925.1, read on the forward strand.
GCCTTTCATTTCTCTACAAACCAAATTATGAGTAAGATGTTTGAATAATGGATTCCATTGTGCAAAAACAAGGGTGAAAACCAGTGGGGAGGAGGTGGTCCCTGGGTCTCTGCAGGGTTGGGCTTACAGTCTCAATTTTCTCATTGCCCATGGCCCTGGAATGTTCCCTCCTGCTCAGATCTCTGCCTCTTTAATCAGCTCCAGTTGTTTCTCAGAATTCCCTGCCTAAATAGTATCCTAGGTTGAAAGCCTGGGCTGGGAAATTTCTCTCCGGGCCATGGTGGGGGACATGACAAAGCACCCAGGCAGTGAGAAGGCCGATTGTCCTATTCTGTGTGAGGGGCCCAGGTGGGACACTGGTGACTTTCTCTTCCCCTTTGAATGTAGACTCTTACAGTTCATTGACATGTATAAAGCCTATTTTTGTGAAGGAAAGATGGGCCTCAGCTGGCCTGTAAGTCACTTGATGTCTCCCAACACAGTTGTTCTTCTGAGTAGACGCTGGCCTGTGACCCTTGGCCTCATGTACGGGGCAGAGTGAGCTTGGGTCTTTTTTGCTGTGCACAACACAGCCCTTGCTCTTCTGGCGAAGCAACAGCAGAGCTAGGCAGAGCTAGAAGGCTGCTGAGTACGAAGCCACTCATGTTCGTTAGGAAAACTATATGAATGATTCACTGTGGTTTTCTTGAGAATTTGTGTACCCAGGGGCTGGCGACTCACTCTCCTGAGAACTGTGTGACCTGCCCTGCGCTCCTCCTGTAAATGGCTTCTTTTGCTCTGTTTGTCCCTCTTCCTCTTGCATCTCCTGCCAGTTCCTCTGTGCCACACTTCTGAGCCCCAGCTTGCCTGCATGTGTCTCCCAGGGACCCTGGCACTGTCCCAGGTCAGGATGCAGTCCTTCTCCTGGACTTTCTTCAGAAATGAATACATCAGAAAAGTAGAACAGCGACCTAGCAATCTCTGGAATCCCTTTTTCAGCTCATTTTTTTCTTTGCTGAGATAGTCCCTTGCATTTGCCCTTGCATACAGGGGCAGGGAAGCTGCCACTCTGCCCAGTGAGGATTGGGAGGGGGGCAGGGCTGTGAGTTCTGGTGTCCTGTCTGCACATCAGCCTACTTTCTGGGCAGCTATAGCTGCGGCTTCACCTCTACGTTATTGGTCACTAATTCTCCCAGGCTCCAGTGGCTCCTCTCTGTAGCAATAAAGTCCACCAGGCTGTCTGGATGCTCTGTTCCTGTGAGAACTGGAGGCAACTGCTGGGCCTGCAAGGGTACTGCGACTGGAGAGAACCCTTAGGAAACATTTTTTCTCTAGCTGATACCAAAACATTAGCTTATATGCTTTATTTACTTAAAAATGAGAACCAAGCTGCTATACTGCTTAGAGTCATACAGTGAACTTTGAAAGCTTGAGTAAAAATAAAATCACTCAGCATAAGAAATTGTCTTGCTATGAATTGCTTTTTCTTATCAATGGTTTGAATATTCTAGAAAAATGTGAAAACAATGACTGGGAAGCAATAGTTAGAGCTGCATGCGTTTGCACTAAGGTCCATTGGCTCCTGATGAACTGAAAAGTGGCATAAATGTTTGATGGAAGCGAGTGGGAAAAGTGGAGTGGGGTTCATTTCCTGGTTGTCAGGGCCACAGGGGAAATTTGTCTTTCTTGCCTTTTGATTTTAATCTTTCAAGACTGCCCTCTCACATTGTGGTAGCTGAAGGAGCTGGAAGGAAGGAAGACCCTGTAGAAGGGAACACATTTTATTTCCAGAAGGGAACATTTGATGTCGGGGAGAAGAGGAGAGAGAAGAGAAGCCCAAGCAAATGGGATTGTGCTCAAGCTGGTTAGGCAGATTTGGGTTACTGTTTTCAGTGGGCATGTTTTATACCACCAACAGCAATGTAACATCTAGCCACCTTGTGATCAGGTTTAGTCTGATGGTACCGGTCCCAAGAGTTAGTGAGCACTCTTGGCTTTGAGAGTCTAAACTGCAAAGGGCACAGGCAGGCTTCCAAACCCCATTCTTGGCTGCCTGTCACTTGGCACAGACCTTTGAAGAATCTCCTCTTTGCTTGTGAGTATGCCAAACTCTTTTTCTTTCCCTTTCTTTTGCTTTTCCCTCTTTTTCCCGTCCCCTTCCCCCTTTACCACCCTCTTTCCTTTCCTCTCTACTTTAAGACAGGGTAAATCAAACTCAGCCTTGGGAGGATTCATTAAGGAGAGATGATTCCTATCCATTGAGTAGTCCAGATCCAAGGTCTTCCTGGGAGGCAGAAAAGAGTTGTGTTTTTGTGTGGCAGGGGATAAACTGTCCTAGGTCTTGGTGCTTGCAGAAAACCAGAAGGAAAATGGTCATAGGAACCCCAGAGTAGCAGAATCAGCCACTGGAAGCCACCTTGTTCTTGGCCATGACTGGTGGCAGCATGAAGAAGGCATTAGTGATAGCTCTTGTCTCTCACCTGTTTGCTCACCCACTTTTCCTCAGGCTGTCATCAGGGCTGTGGTCTCCTCTGCTGGCTTCCCTGGCACTAAACATCACCTTTCTGCTATACAGAGAAGGAACCCAAATCCTTGAACAGTAAACAGTGAATCCAGGTCTATGTGCTCAACTCATGCAGATCTGGTACAAACCTAGGGCCACCCAAAGGCCCACAGTCCTATGCCCTGCTTACCTCATAGACTCGGAGAAGCTTCTTTTACCTTGGTGAGAAGTAAGTGACATTGGTTTTGGTATTGACAATGAAGGTTCCACCTGCCCAGAGTGGGCCAGAGTCACAGGTACCATGTGATTTCAGATTCTTGGTTCCAGAAGCTTCCATGGCCATGGTGCTTTGTGAAGTGTAGCCTCTGCAGATGTCTAACCGCCATTTCCAGAAGATCAGGCTCTTGGGTGGTGAGAGCCACAGGCTACAGTCAGCTGAGGGGAAAGCCAGGTTGAATGACTAGAATGATTAGCCGAGGTGTCAAAACTCTGACCCAGATGAAAGAATAAGACCTGATCCTACCGGGGAGTAGGGAGCACCCTAGAGGTCCCTCATCAGGCCCACTGCATGGAACTGATGGAGTTGGGGAGCTGGGATGGCCCTGGGCTGCCCAAGGACTTTCCCTAACAGTACACTTTAACCTTTTGTTCTGAAGCTATCGTGGACCAGCGTCCCATTGACTACTGTGCCACTGGCCTCCATGATTGTGACATCCCCCAGCGGGCCACCTGCATCTACATGGGAGGTTCCTCCTACACCTGCTCCTGCCTGCCAGGCTTTTCTGGAAATGGCCGAGCCTGCCAAGGTGTGTGGTCACCCTGAGTTTTCTCTCTGTGTCACTTGGAAAGGTCTCCTCAGCGGTGCCTACCTTGCATCCATTCCCAGGCATCCCTGATCCCTCCACCTCAAGCAAGGCATAAGAAAGAAGTATAGTCCTGGATTCACTGAGGAAATGGTCTGCTTCTCACTTCTCCATGGCTCGAACTGTGATTCCTTTGGGAGCTGTTCTCAAGTGACACTTGCCCTCCCCTCCCTGGCTTATTCTAAGGGCTTCTTGTTCAGGCAACAGTTAAGACACCTGTTCCATGCTAGGATCCCAAGACCTGTTAGTCTTTCACAGAAAAGCAAACAGTCCTTGTACATGTGCAGTGTAAGTCCATCCTTTTACTTAGTAAGGTACACATCATCATTGGGCAGGCTTGCCCTGGCTTTCTCCCCCAATAGCAGAGTTCCCTTACGAATAAGTGGCTGCAGAGTCACTGAACAAAGTTCACACAGGATCCTTTCACACTGGGAATCAGCCTACTGGTGATTGCCAGGTGCTCACAGACAACCTTAGGTAAGATAACCTGAACAGAGTACCGCAAGTCTTTTAGTTGGCAAAACTGTTTGACTGTGTACCGGGGAGTGTTTCTGAAAAGTCCACACTTTCTAAGGTAATTTGGGATACTGTTTCTTCATGCTTCTGGAGAAAATTGTCTCTGCTCTCCAGGGCTTTCTTGTCTGTAGCTAATGATCTGTCTCTGCACATGCAGGCATTTCAGCAGTGTTGCTTTTGGTGAAAAGGATCAAATGATGAAAGTGGACCTTTTTCCTTCCTGCAAGTTTGATTTCTCATGAGGACATTATTGCCAAAGGAAAACATAGTTATGAATATCCTGGGTCACTGCTGGCAAACCTTTTAGAGCATCCTATGACATAAAGCCTGCTATGGCACCCACGTCTTAGATTTGCCACCATTGTCCTACTTGGATGTTGGAGACTTGGTGTCTTGAAAGTTAATGTTTAGTGAGTTTACAGTTGCTGCTCCAAAAAGCTGTTTCTCGTAGATAGTAGCAAGTGGGTTAATCTACTGTGTAAACCACAAATTCTGGGAGCAATTTCACTGACCCTGGGCTTTGCCTGTTTTGCAGATGTAGACGAATGCCAGCCTAGTCGCTGTCATCCTGACGCCTTCTGCTACAACACTCCAGGCTCTTTCGTATGCCAGTGCAAACCTGGCTACCAAGGAGATGGCTTCCAATGCGTTCCTGGAGGTAAGGGGCGGCAGTTGGAGGTGGTAGAGTTGGTGGTCCATTGCCGTACTCACAAGGGCTGAGTACATGGCCCTGTGGCCTGAGGCAGTAGTGCACTTCAGGGGCATCCTCACCTGATGTCCAAAAGCAATGTGAGGGAGGGAGGGCTGTGTCCCCTTATGCCATTCAAGGCCACACTCGGCTTCCTTCCACTAGGTCCCACCTCCCAAAGCTTGAACTTTATCCCAATAGGGCCTTGAACTGGGGACCAAGCTTCAAGCCTGCCCTTTGGGGACAGGCAAGGTCCCAACTGCAATAGTGCCTGTGGGTCTGTTCTATGGCATACTCATGGTCATCTTCTCATTTTCATCAGGTAAGTGCTGTGACTGTCTTTACCTGAAGGGTATTGTGGCAAAAGAGAAAAAAAAAAAATGCTCTTTTCAGGTTTCCCAAGTAGTAAATGCTAGAACTGGGTTGGTCAGATAGACTTTCAGTGTGAATTTAGTTCTTCGATCAGCTTTCGTCTTGACATGAAGTTAAAAATGTACTTGACATGTCACGAGAGAGGTAGAGATAGCCAGGCACATTATCTACTTCTAGTTACTGCTTTTCTTATTGGTCAGACGTATTCCTAGCATTATGGATGTTTTTAGTGGAGCTACGCAGATACTGTCATCTCTGCAGTTTTGCAAGCAGCCAGGAACTATAGGAATGCCACCCAATGTGGGCGTATAGAGAGCAGCATGCAGCCACACTACATCTGCAACATCCAGTGGGGCTTATGGTCTGCAGGGTTCTGACTATTTTTGTTGTTGGAAAAAACATGAATCTACCAGTTTCTGTATTCCCATCAGCAGTATGCAAAGGTATTTGTTTACCCATACCCTTACTAGGACTAGCTTTTAGAATTGTGTTATGCTACAACGAGAAAATGGCAGACAAAACTAGAGTGTCTTCTGTATAGAATAGTGATCAGGGGCTCACGGACCTAGTTTGGCCCTGTCTGATTTTTTAAATTTTTATTGGGACATAGCTGTGCTCTTTAGCTCCTTCTTGAAGGCTGGGTGTTCCCATGTCAGGACAGAGTGCAGTAGTTGGAACTGAGTCTGTGAGGCCCACAGAGTGGAAAGGCCCTGAATCATTTTCCATGACAGAAAATGCTTAGATGGATCTAGACAAGGTCAACCGTTTGTTCGTGACTTTCTGGTTAAGAGCTGTTGGCCCATGCATGCAGATTTTGATAGGCAGAGTACACAGAGCAGAGTTGTTGGCAATGGGAGTCTGAGTATTCCAACGGCTATTAAAATCAACCAGTGTCCATTATTCCACAGGCTCGCTTCTCATCCTCACTTCAAAGAGAAGCAGATGTTTCAGTTTTTTGTTTTGTTGTTTTTAGCTAGACTCCTTGCCCTCTCTTCAAGGTTCTGTTTACTAAACAGAAACAAATCCAGACCTGTAGTCTGGGATATGAAGAGGAGGCAACGATAATGTTAGTAAGAGCTGTTTACCAGACTGTTTATGTAGTTAATCCTGTTCCCTGAGGAAATTCAACATCTAGCTGTAATCCCAAGAGACAGTGTGCATCAGAAATACACAAGAATGTTCGCTGCAAATTGCAGTAGGCATGTCTCCAGGACTGTCAGTGGGAGGAAGGGACAGATGAGATGTGGTTAATTTCATACATAGCATGCAGCATCTAAATGAGTGGAATTACTGGATAAATCTCAAACTACAGTATTAGTTAAGCAAAAGATAAAGTTGCAAAGGATATGTTTGGCATATGCATAAAATAGAGACCTGTGTGAAAACAAACGTACATACATGGGAAGATGATGAAACACATGTAGAAAGTTAAGGCACCAGGACTAAGGTTACCTGTGGTGGGAGATGGGATGTGGGATTAGGGATGAGGGAAGGGTAATGGGCATCTTAGTTGGCTTGGACTTCTAGGACAGAATACCCTGAAGTAGGTGGCTTAAGAGATCTAAAATCAGTGTGCTAAAAGACTTAGCTGTCTTGCTGCACTGAGGAAGTGTCTCTAGTGTTTCATAAGACACTGATCTCATTCTTTAGGACTGTTCCCTCATGACCTCATCACTTCTCAAAGAATCCCCTCTTGGACTGCACCTAGATGGGCAGCTGGGGATACACATATTTCCCATTGTAGTGTAGGGGCTGCATTCATATTTCTAGCATTTCATTCAGCTGGAATATGACTATGAAGATACTTATTCTAAATTTTGCATGCCTAAAATATTTAATCAATCATTACAAGGAGAGATGATATATAGTACATGACTGCCGGTGCCAAACTTAATGAAGGACAGGGACTGAACTGTCAGCACTCATTAGGCATCTGGTGTGTGTAACAGATGATCTGGCTGCAAAAATGAAACTAACCTGGCTTTAAGGCAAGCCTAGTGAGGTCATGACTATGGCAGTGTCAAATGAGAACTATATATAAGCCCTATGCTTATATATAGTCGTGAAATCACTTTATCAGATCACTGTTATCACTGTCTTTTAGATAGAATGAAGCAGAAAATAGAGTATAGGCAGAGTATATAAATAGCATTTCAAGAATTAAGAGCTGTATTTGAGGCTGTAAGTGTGTTGTGTATGTGTTTCTGTCTGTGCATATGTGATTATATATATGTACACAACATTAGGCATTATTGTTGCATAACATTGTCCCCCAAAGTTAGCTGCTTGTAACAATAAATATTGGTTACCTCCCAGTTTCTTTGGGTTGGTTCAGGAGTTGCAGAGCAATATATTGGGTAGGCCCAGGCTAAGGTGAGATGGTTGGCAAGCTGGGAGTGCAAAAGCTGGGGTCTGCTCTTACAAGACAAGGCTCTCGTGTGGAGGACCCAGGTAGCCATTGACCCCCTCATTACCTCCCAACATGGTTCTTCCCCATGGTACCTTAGCATCTATGTCTGAGACCCTCCAGAGATAGGATGGGTGAGAAAGATGAGGGAAGGGGACCAAGATAAGAAGTCACTACTCTGCTCACCAGCTGGCATTGAGAAGAGGGACTTCCTCTTGTGGGAGAGGGCAGCTGTCTGGAGGCTGCTATCATGCTACTGACCTTGCCTGTACAGTGCCTGAGAGAAAGTCACTGGCTCTAGTTTCACAGTGCAGCAGAGGGTCAGAAAAGGCATAAGAAAGGGTATCTTAGGCTAGTGATGTCCACCTGTCCTTCAGTCGCATACAGGGGATGCTTGCACAGAGTTGAAGGTACCATATAGGCAAGGTGCATGTGAATATTTAGGGTTCAAAGTCATACCTAGAGAAATTTTTTTTACCCTCATCAAGATGACATCTGCATCTCCCTGGTTCCATGCTGGGTCTGTTATCATTTATATCTAGTTGTCCCCCTAAAGCCTCATACAGTCATGGGGTGGGGACTTCTAGAGTTTGAGACTTGAGTCATGATCCACTGGGATTATGTGTTTTAGTATTGATGGGACTATGGATCTGAGAATTGCTGGGATTACTTGACTCTTGATCCACTGGGATTATATGTTTTAGTACTGATGGGGTTATCGGTCTGAGTACCGCTGGGATTATTGGTGTGGCCTAAGGTGGATAGGCTAAGGCAGAGAGCCTGAATGTAATATAAAGAGAGACAGAGAGACAGACATTGGCTGTTGCTTTCTGTGCCCTGGTTGGTCTGTTACCTCTGTCGCGATTGTTGCTGTTCCCTGCCATGAACTGGATGCTCTCTGCCCTGTTCCATTCAGTCTTGGGCTAACCAAATATGGACTGAAACCTCCAGCAAATGTGAGCTAAATAAATAAACTTGTCCTTCCTTCATTTTGAGTGTTGGGTATTTGTCCCAGCAACGATAGAAGGGTAACTAAGACAGGGTCTAAGTACGGTGGATGAGAAGAATTACAGTGTGCCGTCACGTCATGCCTCTTTACACTGTCTGTGCATAATGATCCCAATACTGTCACCTCATAACTATCACCACTGATCCAGTGTCAGAAAGCAATTACCATTTTCAATCACAATGACACTGTCGTTGGAAGCAGGTTTTCTGTAGAGCCCTCAGGAAGGTCTTGTAGGTGCTGTGTTCCTTATTCACATTGTCTTTCTTGACTCCTTTCATCTTGTGACAAAGCACAGCTGTCAGATGACAGATAGTCTATCCCCATTTACCTGTGGGCCCAAAGGCCTTGTTCTGTTTTTGGTTCTCTGTTTAGAGTCTAGTCATTTTAGTAGCAAAATGGATTGGTGCAGATAGTTCTGAGTCAGTGTTCTTTATTACACAGCGTGCTTTTTGGAGTGTTCTTCCAAAATTTTTTTCAATTTCACGTAAGTTATTTTGAGTTATAGTTTTTATTTTTCATTTTTTAAATAGATTTAATTTTATTTTAAAGAGTAAAAATAAGGGCTGGGGAGATAGCTCAGTAGAATAAGTGCCTGCTTGACAAGCACAAGGTCCTGAGTTCAATCACTGGTACCGCAAAAATAAAATAAAATAAAATTTAACATCAGTCTTATGGGGCAGTGAGATGGTTCAGTAGTCTAAAGCACCTGCTTAGGCAACCACAGGGACTGCAGTTCGATCCCCAACACCACATGCTGCGCCAGCCCCACCCCCAGGGCAGGCTGAGCTGCTCATTGTAATTAATAATAATAATAATAATAAAGTTCTTTTTTAAAAAAAAAAAGAAAAAATAAAAATAACAGAAACAAAGATAGAAAAAACAGAATCAAGTAAGAGTATATATAGTATGGAATTTCAAGACAAGAAAAATTTACCATGGTTGCATTACATATTTTCATCATCAAATCAGTTTAGATAAACAGACATAGGTATGTAAGACTGATCAAACAATTAAATATTAACACTTTCAATAAACAATTTTTTAAAAACTCTTCCAAATGCATTTTGAATTTGAGTCCTTACACTAGGGAGATTATACAATATTTGCATATGTAGGTCTGGTTTATTTCACTTATGAGTATATGTTCAAGATACATCCATTTATCTATGAAGTCTTCCAGTTTATCATTCTTTATA